>PVLD010005017.1:0-117420 GCA_004027595.1 Dinomys branickii | reverse complement strand
ATCACAAGGACAAAGGCTGACCAATGGTCACTGGGGAAAGTGCACTTAGTTCAGCTTAATATTTGTTAGTGTTTAGCAGTTCCAGACAGTGAATCTACATGTTACCTTGTAGGATTTTGTCTGGAAAACATACAAATAATATTTGTCTGGAAAGTGAAATAACTTGTTACAATTAAAACTATCTTAGAAATTAAAAACCCATAAATCTTAAAAATGCCCACAAACTGGGGCTGGGGATATAGCTCAGTGGAATAAGTGCTTGCCTAGCAAGAGCAGGGTCCTGAGTTCGATCCCCAGTACCGCAAAAAAAAAAAAAAAAAAAAAAAAAAAAACCAACAACAAAAATGCCCACAAACTCCTAGTTTCTTAAATGCTTTTTAAATTGGCTTAAACATTTAGTGAGCTGGCTTGCTAATTACATATGAATAAAACGTTTCTGTGTGTTCACTTTATATCTATATGAAAATCATAATTTTGTCTTTTAATAATTATATCTTAACAAATTAAAACATCATATATTTGAGAGTTTATTTTAAAAATAAAAGAATGAAAACATTAACAGATATACATTTACAAGTTAGCACAAGCACAATATAAGCAATACTGAAATACAGACAAGGTAATAGGAAATTAACAATGGTTGTTATATTACATATTGATATCTTCAAAGTAGTTTCTCAGGAAAACAAATAGACATGCAAGATTGATCAAATAATTAATCATTAACTGTTCCTTTCAATAAAGCAATAAAATCAGCAGTACATCTATATTATCCTGTATATACATATATACATAATTTTCCCCTTTCTGTTCTCTTTTCCTTCATACCAGTTGCACTTTACTTCTGAGCAGTTTCCTTTCATTTCACAATGTCTATCATGCCTCTCATTTTTTATTCACTCTTTTAGGTTCTTATACAAGTGAGACAATACCTTGCTTACACATGCAGGTCTGATTTATTTCACTTATGAGTATGGTCTCTAGTTGTGACCATTTACCTATAAAAGCCTTGAGTTTATTTTTCTTTATAGCTGAGTAATATTTCATTATATAAAAATACCATAATTTTTTTATCCATTCCTCAGTGGATGGACATTGGAGTTGCTTCCACAATTAGGCTATTACACATTGTGCTGCTATACATATGGGTGCACATATATCGCCATGGTATATGCTTTCAGTTCTGGGAAAATACCCAGAAGGGAAATAGCTGGGTTTAATTGGACCTCTAGACCTAGTTTGCTGAGGGATCTCCAAACTGATTTCCACAGTGGTTTCTCCCCAGCCTCACAAGAGTTTGTTATTGGTTGATTTCTTAACGATAGCCATTCTTACTGGAGTAAGATGAAATCTCAATGTTGTTTTAATTTGCATTTCTCAAATGACTAATGACGTTGAACATTTTCTGATATTTACTTGCCACTTGTATTTATCTGAGGAGTGTGTGCTCACCTCAGATGCCCATTTTTGGACTGGGTCTTTGAATATGGGGGGCTGATGCTTTCTCATTGCTTATGTTGCAGATAGAAGACCTTTGTCTGAGGGACAGTCACCTAGGTTTTTTCCCAGTTGTGGGTTTTCTTTTTACTCTGCTGATGATTTCTTTAGATGTTCAGAAACTTTTCAGTAGGATCCCATTCCAGTTGTTGATTCCTCGAAGTATTTCCTGTGCAGTTTGTTTTTTGTTCGTGAACTCTCTGCCTACCCCTATGTCTTCAAGATTTTTACCTGTTTTCTCTTCCAGTAGATTTAGTGTCTCTGTTTTAATTTTGAGATCTGTGATCCATTTTGACTTGAGTTTGGTGCATGGTGATAGACTTGGGTCTATTTCAGTCTTTGGCAAGTGGCAAGCCATTTTTTTCAGCACCATTTATTAAAGAGGCTATGTTTCTTCCATTGAGCTTGTTTGGCACCTTTGTCAAAGATTAGGTGGCTGAGTGTTTTTATGGTTATGGCAGTTTCTTCCAGTCAATCCCATGGATCCTCAGGTCCATTTTTTAGCCATTACCATGTTTGATTTTATTACAGTAGCTTTGCAGTATAATTTCAAGTCAGGGATTGTGATTCCACCTGACTTGACTTTGATCCCCATGATTGCTTTTGCTATTCTGGGTCTCTTCTGGTTCCCAATGAATTTTGACAGTTTTCAAGCACTACTGTTTTCAAATTTTCAAAGGTGTTATTATATTGACAACATAGCATTAGCATAGTTTTAAAAATCTATCTTTAGCTTAAAACATTTCATTCACTATCTTCTGTCAAAGAGGCAATAGGAAGGTATCACCAACATTGACTATTTATCTAGTATTTTCAAACTTTTTAAGGAATAGACTCTACTAGAATTTTAATTTTTCCTTTGTAAAGTTGTTACAACTCTCTTTTAAAGCCTTGAGGTTTATTAGTAGTATTTCATCACTTTTATTTAGTCTTTTTTGTGGAAACAATAGAACCAACTGTACATCACACCAGAATATATGTGATATTTAATATTTTCAGTTAGCATGGAATCACACACAGACTTATTTCCCTTTTATTTAACTGTGAATTGGTCCCATAAACCAGTTTAAATGTTCTTATTCACTTCTCTGCTCACCATGGCACACTAATGGCTCTAAGACCTAATATACACAAAACAGTATATGCTTCATAAAAAAGGTAACAGTTACTTTAACTTAGTGACTTCTTTGTAAGTGCCTTTATTATAGGTCTGTCACCACTCCAGTAGATGAGATCTGAAGTTCCCATCACTGGACAGTTTTTGCAAGTTGATCTCTACTTGAATGGAGCAAAGTACAAGCTAAAGGATGCTAACAATAGTCACATTCTGGAAATACACAAAATAGAGTCAAAAGGATTTCCACATAAATTTTGTATGAGAGATGAAAAAAAAGAAAGAAGTAAATGTGATGCAAAATTTTTTGTTTGAGTTAACAGAAAAATAGTGTTGCCAAGAACTGGCCTGCTCTGATAGGCTGGAAAAGTATTTTCTTTTTTTTAAAATTAATATATGCTTGTAGTACATAATGATTATAACTATTGTGGGGAGTTGGTACGTGTACACATTACATCTTAATTCTTTTTTTTTGGTTTTTCACCACCCTACCTTCCCACTCTCTCTCCCTGCTCCTTCTAATTCTTGGTCCTCTTCCCATTTGCAAAGGCTCCATTTTGAGAGAAGGTTTAGCTAAGTTACTAAATTGCCCAGGGTAGGCTGTACTTGCAACCTTCCTGGCTCACTGCAGTACTGGGACTACAAGGATACACCATCACACCTGGTTACATCTCTGTTTATATGAAATAGAAACTCATGGATTTTTTGAACTCTATTTATTGCACTGCTAATAAATAATGATTACACTGCTAGTTGGTACTACTATTACCAAGTACTGTGATGGACATTTTGGCATATAACATGATTTACCAAGGAGATTTTCTCCCCGATCATATTTTACATAGCATAATATTAAAACTATCCTAGATCTACCCTAGCAATTAGAGAAATTCAGGCATTGCTTTCAGAAAATTCATAAGATTATCAGTGAATCATGGTGCCACATGCTGGTAATCCCAGCACTCAGGAAGCTGACATAGAAGGATTAAGAATTTTAGGTCAGCCTGGGATATATAGTGAGTTCAAAGTTAGCCTCATCTATACAGCAAAAGTTTATCTCAAAAAGAATCTGTCCTATATGAAGGAAAGATATTCAAAATGGATGGTATGTTTCACTTAGACGTACATTCATGTATTTGGGATTATGAAGTATATCTATAGGAGAAAATGATAAAATATGTTGGCATCTTTACCTACACGAACTATGCTTTAAAATAGGTCAATGTAAATAATTTACCTTTGCCATTTTCTCTGCCAATTGTAGTCGACCATCAAGCTCCCTTCTGATCTGGGCTGCTTGTTCATCTGCATTATCCAGCTTAAAAACGAAACAGAAATTATATATGTGCACACATATACATACACACACATGCAAATATATGTTACTACCTAATGTAATGACATATAAAGATTAAATGACTCAAAAAAACTAATAAATTTTTCAGGTATTTATTGAAAAAGGAATGTGGAAAACATTTCCTTCGCTTTGGTAGTCCAATTAAGTTACTGTTTCACTGAGTTCTGTTCACAAAAATGTTAATAAATTGCTAAGACTCAATTGCTTGGTTTACTAACAAAGTAACTATAGTAATTCTTTGCTGAGTTGCTTCCTTTAGATTCCAAGTCATCATTAAGTTTATTCAATCCATTCTCCTCTTCAGGTCAGTCTTGAATAATTCCAGATAGATAAATGCTTTATTTTCAGTCTTTCAAATTGCCATTGTGAATTTTTCAGTGAGATACTAAATGTTTCACATCTTTATGTGAACCTTTAAAATCATTCCATCATTCTTACAATAAGCTTTTACTGGTGCTAAACTATCAAAGTACTATTTAGACTAAATGATACAATTTTCTACCATTTCATGTTCATATATTCTTCATTCTAGTACCAAAAGACTCATTCTGCCAAGGACTGACCACACTCTTTTGTAGACAGGCATACCACATTAGAACTGCATTCTCCTCTTCTATATTTGATGAACAGTAAGAAAAGCATGCTATTATCATTCCTTAGAAATTGTCCATTTACATAGAAATCTTTTTTATTTCTTCAGTGATACAATCCTTAACTTTTCCACTCCCTTAACTTTTCTCATGATTTCTTTTCTCACATCCCATTTACTGTCTTCCTTTATTTGTTCATTATTTTTTTAAAGGTGTTAAATTGAGGATATTAAATATTAATTTCTCTTAACTTTAATTACTTTCCCTTTCCTACTCCTACCATCAAAATGCGTGGACAACATAATATTCCACATTTTGGTAAAGGTACATGAAAATATTGTATTAGTATTGAGTGCAACATTTAACACCCTGGAGAATAACTCAAGCTTTTGCTGAAGAACACATATGGACCACACTGCATTTAAAATTCAGCCTGGAAGGGGGTGATGCCTGAGAAAGATGACTGGAAGGAAACCACCAGATTGACAGGACAGGATACACGAAGAGTCAAAGAAGGGAGAAAACAGAGGAATAGGACCCCAAAGTGTGGCAGCTGGACTGGCTATCCATGGTGGTTTGAGAAGTGCGATACTAGAAAAGGTGGGAAAGGAGGAGACTCTGGAGAGAGAGACCAGGCGGCACGATAGATCCCTTTTCAGACATAATCCGGGATCTTAGAGTTGGCGCCCACGAGAGGGGACTTCACTGAGAGCTTTTGTGTGAGGAGTGACATGATTAGATTGAGGCTTTGGAAAAGCTTACATTGTTCTTTTACAGAACAAACTGTAAGTTAGAGGGACACAAGAATCTTATCCTTGGTTTCAATAAATTTCTTGTTCTTATAAAGAAAATAAAAGATTCTTGCTACCTTTCTAAAATGTTTCCAAGTTAATTTTTAAAAACAAAATTCATTTCAAAAGAAATTAAACAGTAAGCAATATTTTTAAAGTAAATTGTTATAAAGGCATTTGCTGTTCCAAAAGACCTAAAAACTGTTCATTGTAACTAATACGATTGAAAATCAAATAGAATTAAGTTACTTTCACTGTGGCTGAAACCAAAATGAGAAGTACTTTTTTTGAGGGTTTTGAAACTAATATAGGAGTGTGCCCAAATGGCCTGGGACACCCACTGAGCTCTCTGTCCCCATCAGCACAAGGTCCTGAGTTTGATTCCCAGTACAAAACAAAACAAAACAAAACATAAACTAATGCAATGACAAAGAAAAAGAAAGTGTGAAAGGTGTCTATTCCAGGTAACCAAAATCTCTCATTACAATCTTCTTAGGCAAAAACGATGAATCAAGCATTCTCACTACAATAATACTCCAAATATACTAAATGTAACCGTCCATATCTTCTGATCATTAAATGCTAACATATTTTTCTACAGAATTTTTCTCAGAAAAATGATTGATTGTACCAAAAAGTTTTATAGTTTCTCTCCCTGCTAAATACACACACATGCATGCATGCACACTACAGCAGTAGTTTTAAAAGCCTCAGTTGTTCAAATTTCACCAAAACATTTTTCATATCTCTAAACATTTACATCTTCAGATGAATACCTCTTATTTAACCCTAAGTGAAACTGAGTTACTTCTGGGTTTTCTTATATTTTCTTGGTAAGAGACAGTTTTTAATGACTTTAAAAATAGTAATGCTTTAATTGCATTTGTCTGAAAAAGATGCAGACAAAGTAATGTAAAGAACTGCTGTACTAAATTGCCTTCCTTTTGTAAAGCTAAATTTTCAGACATCAAAAGGGTATAAGCTTTAGTGATGACTAGTATCATTTTATGAATATGTAACAGTATACTCGCAAAAAGTTTATCCTCTTCCCGAAAAGCAAAAAGTAATGTAAGAAAGACACAATGAATAAAGTGTTAGTTGTTATTCCTGTTTTACATTAGTTATACACAAAGGAGTTAGTGATTTCATTATTTTTGTTTAGTTTTTCATTATCTTAAAGAGAAAAGAACAAAAACAAAATAACACAAAGACAAAACAAAACAACAAACAAAACTATACAAGTGATACAGAATTTGAAAACAAGAATATAGGAAATCAGCAAGGTTTGTTGTATTATATATTGTTATCTTAGAAGTAGTTGCTCAGATTACCAGGTATGTAAGATTGATCAAACAATTAACATTAACTGTTCCTTTCAATAAACCAATAGAAATTAGTAGAACAATTATCTTAGCTATCTTGTGTGTGTGTGTGTGTGTGTGTATGTGTGTGTACATATATATTTCCCTTTATTTTTTCCTTTTCCTCATCCCAGTTGTTCTTTCCTTTAGAGCAATTTCTTTCTCTTTCACAATATGTACTGTACCTTTCAGTTTTATTTACTTTTTCAGGTTCTTACACTAGGGAGACAATATGGTATTTACACATGAGGGTCTGACTTATTTCACTTATGAGTATGGTCTCTAGTTGCATCTATTTACATAGAAAAGCCTTGAGTTTATCTTTCTTTATAGCTGAGTAATGCTCCAGTGTATAAAAATACCACATTTTTCTTATCCACTACTCAGTTGATTGAGATTTGGGTTGTTTCCAAGATTTTGCTATGACAAAAATGTGCTGCTATACACATGGATACACATATATCGCTGTGGTATGATGTTTTTAATTCTTTTGGGAAAATACCCAGACGGGGATGGCTGGGTTAAATCAGACTTCTAATCCTACTTTTGCAAAGAATCTCCAAACTGCTTTCCACAGTGACTTCACCAGTCTACACTCCCACAAACAGTGTAGTATGCTTCCTTTTTCCCCATAGCCTCTCCAGCATTTGTTGTTGGTTAATTTCTTGATGATAGCCATTCTTTCTGGGGTGAGATGGAATCTCACTGTTGTTTTAATCTGCATTTCTCAAATGACTAATGATGCTGAAAATTTTTAATGTCTTTATGCACCATTAGTATTTCATCTGAGAAGTGTGTATTTCAGATGCCCATTTTTGGATTGGGTCTTTGAATTTGGGGGATCTGAGTCTTTTCAATTCTTTGTATGTTCTGGATATAAGTCCTTTGTCTGAGGGACAGTTAGCTAAAATGTTTTCTCACTCTGTGGGTTGTCTTTCCACTCTATTGTTTTCTTTTGAAGTACAAAAGCCTTTTAATAGGATAAGATCTCAGTTGTTGATTCTTTGAAGTGTTTCCTGTGCAGTGTGGGTTTTGTTCATGAAGACTATAGCTATTCCACTCCTCAAGATTTTGATCTACTTTCTCTTCCAGTAGATTTAGTGTTTCTGCTTTAATATCTAAATCTTTGAGACATTTTGAGTTTAGTGCATGGTGATAGATATGGTTCTAGTTTTAGTCTTCAGCATGTGAACAGGTTTTACATTTATTAAAGAAGTGAACATGTTTGGTCTCTTTATCAAAGATAAGGTGGTCGAGTGTATTTATCTACATCTTCTAAGTTGTTCCCCTGGTCCTCAGGTCTGGGTTTTTTTTTTTTTTTTGCCAGTACCATGCTGATTTTATCACAGTAGCTTTGTAGTATAATTTCAAATCAGGGATTGTGATTCCTCCTGCCTTGTCTTTGTTGTGCAGGATCGCCTTTTCTATTCTAGGTCTCTTTTGGTTCCAGACGAGTTACAGGAGTGTTTTCTCTAGTTCTGTCAGGTATGCTAATGGTATTTGGTTGGAAGTGCATTAAATCTGTATAACAATTTTGGGAGTATGGCCATTTTCATTATGTTGATTCTTCCTATCCATAAGCAAGGGATAGCTTTCCATTTTTTAATATCCTCTTCAATCTCCTTTTTAAGAACTCTAATTTTCAGTATATAAGTCATTTACTTTTTTTGTTAAATTGATTCCTAAGTATTTCATTTTTTGGATGCTATTGTGAAAGGTGTGGTTTCCCTAGTTTCTCTTTCAATAAGTTTGTTGCTTGTGAACAAGAATGCTATTGATTTTTGAGTATTGACTTTGTACACAGCCATGGTACTGAATTTGGTTATTAACTTCAGGAGTCTTTTGGTGGAGTTTCTGGGGTCTTCTATCTAGCGTATCATGTCATCTGTGAATAATGATAATTTAACTTCTTCCTTTCCTATTCTTATTCTTTTTAGTTCTCTCTCTGGTCTAATTGGTCTTGCTAATGTTTCCACAACTACATTGAAAGGGAGTGGTGACAGTGGACATCCTTGGCTTTTTTCTGATTTTAGAGTGAAAGCTTTGAGTTTTTATTCACTTAGTATGATGTTGGCCATTGGTTTATCATAGATGACTTTTATCAGATTGAGATAAAGACCATCTATCCCAATTTTCTGTATGTTTTTCTTTTTATCATGAATGAGTTCTGGACTTTATCAAAAGCTTTTTCTGCATCTATGGAGATGATGTGATTTTTGTCTCTGGCTCTGTTGATATGGTATATTACATTTATTGATTTCTGTATGTTGAACCATTCTTGCATTCCTGGCATAAATCCCACCAGGTCATGGTGTATAATCTTCTTGATGATTTGTTGAATTCTGTTTGCTAGTATCTTATTGAGAATTTTTGTATATGTTCATTAGGGAGATTGGTCTGTAATTGTCTTTCTTGGTTGGGTCTTTCTCTGGTTTTGGTATTGAGAAATGAGTTAGAGAGTACTGCTTCCCTTTTCCTCAGTGATAACATCTTAAACTATTGTATCATATCACAACCAGACAATGACTGTGATAAAGATCACCCACCTTATGTAATTTCCTCAGTATTACATTCTAGACAATTTCTTACCCAGATATATAGGTCTATGTATCCACCACCACAATCAAGACACTATATGGTTTTAAAACTGCAGTGATACCTCATGGTGCCTGTCTTGGTTACTTTTTTCTCCTTGCTGAGACAAAATATCCAATGCCCAAAAATAAGGAAGGGAAGGTTTATACAGCTTACAGTTTTTGGAGATTTCAGTCCATACTGGACTGTCTCAGAGGCAGAGTGGCACATGGCAGAGGGCAAACGTTCACGGCAGCAGAACACAGCAAAAACAATAAGAGCAAAAGGGAGGAAATGGAGGCAAGTAGCCTCTTTCTTGCCCTTACACTGTAAATAGGCTACCCCTACCCAGGAGGCATAGCACTCCCATAAATCTCCATGTTCTCCTCTTCTACAGGTTCAAGATATATACAAAATAAGCACCCTGGTTTCCTGCTGAGTCACTCGGCCAAACCTCTAGACTCCCCAAGTTGACACAATGTATCCATCATAATAGTGCCCTTTTAGAAACACATCTACTTACCTCCATTACAGTTGGTGAAGCTTAATTATGATTAGCCTCATTTACACAAAAATAAATGCCCCTAAGGCAAATAGGATTTTAGTTTCTGTTATGAAATCGATGTGCTTCCATAAAAGGGCAACATTTGTAAGCCCTTGAGAGTCCTAGGTGGGGCTTCTGGTCTCCTCTCCTTCTGAACAGTCACTAGCTGCATGCTCTCCTCAGCTCTCATGGCCATAACTAGCAACAACTTGCTAACCACGGTCAACATCAGTTTCCTACCTTCCATTGCTGGCAGGAGCTCTAGACTTACATTTCCAAATGCCTACTTACCAATTCTACTTACAGGAAGTGCCACATTGAACTTAATAAGCCTAAACAGAGTCCAAATTTTTAGCCCTTCATTCCACTTATAAATAATACCATCCAGAAATGGCACTGCCTCTGTCTAGTTCCTGAAGTCCCACACCTAGGTAACTTCTTAGACCTCTCCCTTCACAGTCAGAACCCAATCCACCTTCCTTCATGGACACAGAAATGTATAATCACATGTTGAGGTTTTGGGAGTGCCTGGCCAGGTCTCTGGTTACATGTACATGTTAGAATGTTTCTCTAGACACATCAAGCACATCTCATTCTGCCAGTATGGGGGTAAATATTGCTAAAGTAAAAATAATTCTCTCTTCTGAATCCTCTGTAGAATTTAAAAGTGATTTTACATACTGCACACACACACACACACACACACACACACACACACACACACCAAAAATAAATAGTGGGACAGTGGGACAGAAAGAACTAAAAGTCTGGCCTGAATGGATCAATTATAGAACAGAGGCATTAGAATCTAGGATGTTTTTGAGACACCAGACTCGATTGCTGGAGCTGGGCCTGGGACACATGCAACAGAACATATGGACTGTCATGTTTTGGTGGGGTTATAGGCATCCTCATTTTACCAGTGCATTTCATGTTGTAAGCTCTTTTTATTTTAGGTGTTGATTTCAATATTTTATGTGATAACAAATTACTTATCTCATAGATGTCTTTTTCTGGCAAAGAATATTTCACAGATCTCTTAAAGAGTGACATTCAACTCTAATTATAACACAAGCCCAAAGCATCTTTAGTCTCTCATTTTCCTCTAGTTTCTATTACACAGAGCATTTTACCACTTTAATTATCAAATATTTCACTGACTTAACAAATACTTAATACAGAAAATGTACTATTATATTCTTCTGTTCATTATGCAGGGATTACTGTTTCCACATTCAGAATTCTCTAGATTAAGGAATTCTTAATTTGGACCCTTAGGTGACTGTGATGTGTTAATGATGTGAGTGAAATTATGTAGAGATATGAATATTTCCCCTTAGAGAATTGTTTGATTTCATAGCTTACCCTGATCTTCAAAATGGTGCTTAACTCAAAAGAAAAAGTACAACTCTGGAAAAATCTTCTGTATATAAAAATATCTGTTCTTTTATTCTACCAGAGGTTATATGGCTTTTGGGACAAAACCCATTGAAAATGACCACCTCAGAGCAGTAATGTTGGTCCCTGTAAGTGAAATCTTATAATCTCCTGTTCCCATAACATACTGCTATGTCCCAGCAGGGCCACCAAGATACAAAACTGTTACCACGGACAAACTGCCTTTGTTCTCCTTTTGCCCACCTACAAGATCCATGAAAAAGACCAGTCACCTTAATCAAAAGTGTAAAAGCTGGAACCTGTCATTTGTCCTTTGCTCAGCCATTTTAGATTTACCAGCTGAGCCAGTGTACCCTGACAACTAGAATAAACCCTCCTGTTTCCCACTTGGTCTCTCCTGTTTCTTCAACTCCAAAACAACCTTGGTCCTATATATGCTTGCTAAGTTATTAATAAAGGAACTTCAAGATACATGCTCTTAACCATGTTGATCTGATAGTATATAGTCACTTTATTAAATCTGTTTGCCTTTCTGCAAACTTAATGCAAACAAGCCCTACTGTAGGCTTTTCAGCAGCTATACGTTTGTAGCCTTTCAGGAGTTCACATTTTATATTATAAAAAACAGTGTAAGTGATATGTAAAACAATATCATCACCACAAGAAAGCAGCTGACCAAGTATTATGGAAATTCAGTAATGAAAATTATGTTTTTCTTTGGTAATTTTATCAGGATTGATTTGCAAATGTGGAAATATAAAAAGTGAAATAGAGTCTGGACTTGTAAATCACAAAGCTCTCCTTGCCTAATTCCTCTCCCATTCCATGGAAGCTACTCTGGGAAAAAAGTTGTTCCTAATGATTAGAAAACTCTCTTTGCATATGTCCTAGGGGGCCAAGGGTCCTGTATGGGGTTCATTACTTACAGTTAGGAAAATCTGAATTACACTATAAAAATAACTTTCCTAAGTTTCACTCAAAAGATTAAACATCAAATCTGAGAATTCATTAAATTTCACTTATTAATCCAAAAAGTATCTTTTAAAAATGTCTTTTATAGCACTGCTTATATCCGTACCTCTGTGATTAATTTATTTCTAGAACCAAGATAATTATCTTATATTGTTATCACTAAAAAAAGGGAATAACAGCACTAATGATGTCTTTGTATATGCTAAACCTAACCAATTGTGCCTTTCTCCTGCAGAAAAAGATTTTTCTTAATTCCTTCTCTAATTATAGAATATTTCTAAATAAATTGTGTTATTTTCTTACAATATTTATCCTTATCCTTTAGTACACATAATATGTAAACAGGGTTTATATGGTTACAGGCATATTTCATATATTCCTCATGAACAATATTATCCATAAATTCAATACTATTCAGATAATATATCATAAAATAATTGGAATAAACCTAATACTTATCCCCAAAGAATACATTATCTATCATCTTACTATTTAATTATATAGCTTTCTAGTAGCTCAATGGTTGTTACTGCCAAATATGCACGGATTTTGAAATAGGGCCTCAAAACACTGATAAAAATGCTTTATTTTTTGCTAATTAATTTACCTCATCAATAATTCTATTAATTCTTCATGTTCATTGAAACTACAAATTGTTTGTTATAAGGATGAGGCATACTCTAGCCACCTGAAATTGCTCCTGATTTCTATGCTGGCACTCCACTCTCTCAGCCCACAGTTATTTGAACACGGTCCCTAAGTGGGACTTCACAGCATCTGAGACCACTGCTCAATGCAGGGTTATAAGACAGTAGCCAGCCTTGGGCCATTTCTTGAGTTTCAGCTTTGGACTTTCAAAGGAAGGAAGGCCTTTCTTTGTAGGCATTTTACAATGATTACAAATTAAAACAGATCTGATCTTCTTCACTCCCCACTCCTCAAAATGATTACCCTAGTTTTATAAACAGAATATGATCTCAGAAGTGAGAGTGAAGGGAAAGTAGAAAGCAGCAGAAGAGAGGAGGTTCAGGGAAGAGAGAATATATAAATGAAAATATGACTATGGATTACTGAGATTGGTGCCATCAAACCTCAGCTTGTCTTGAGGCCTTTCGTATTGCGTACAATCTACTTTTCTAACATCTCAGGTAATGACATTATCTACACAAACTGATTTCCTCATTGTTTATCAATTTTCCAAATCATATGTTTGTGCTTCTCCTGCCAGGGATGCTCTGATATTCTACTTTCATTGTCCAAACCAACCTTCAGATCTTCTGAGAAAACTAGAACTATTTAGCAACAAAGCAGGTATTGATGACATGTAGTTCACCGTTGTCAGGGGATCAAGAGATGAAGGGAGGCAGGGAAGAGGAAGTGGAGGAGAAAAGGACATACAAAGAAGATGTGTTATGCCCATGTGCCAACTCCTCATGATAAATGTAATCATTACACACTGCAAACATGTATTAATAAAAATAAAATAATTCACGGTTGACTCACTGTTATACTTCTCATATATTTACGACATCTTCCTCAAATGCCAGGATGCAGGTTTTTAACCTTACCTTATGTTAATAATAGGAATGAAACAATTCCATCTCCAATGATGAGATTTAAGTAATTAGGTTCAATTTTAATTCAAAGAATAATTTCATCTATATTTGTAAGGTTGGCAGGCCTTAAAATTCCCTCTATCTTGAATCTTTTTCCATGAGGCAATCTCCTTGAAGGATTAAAACAAAAAGCCCTTTCATCCTTTTCTAGCTCCTTCAGAATTAGCTAACTACTACAAAGTGGTTAATGTTCTTTCTGCAATGTCATACAACAAAAAGAACATATGAAAATGAAGTTATTCCCAGATTCTTAAGAGTATACATTTCCAGACTGATGTTATATATGAAAGAATCAGGTACTCTTCTGTCTGCTAGATCCAACTTTTAAAGAACATTCTTATATCTAGCTTCTAAATTATGCATAAAAATCTGACTCAGAAATAGCAGTTCTGCTATGGATTCTTGTAGAACAGTTCTAAGAATCTTAAAAATTCATTTCCCAAGCCACATGTTCTTTTGAATACTTAAAAACAGGGAAAAGATGAATGAGTTAATTAGATATAAAATTACCCTATGTGAACTGAGTTAAACTGTATTAAATAATGGATCAAAATATTGAAGGGTAAGAACATAAGAAATTCAACCTCAAGCATAAAAATTAGGAGACTTCTATAGCCTACAGTATATTTACATGTATTCTATAGCTATGTTTGTACACATAGCTCTATCTACCTATCTGATAGAGCTATGTATACATACATCTACATACACACATGTCAACTACTAACTATACTTGCTTGAATAAAATAATTAATCTATATCACATTAATAGTGAAGAACCAATGAGATTAAGAAAGTTTACCACTAAATAACAGATAATTTCACTCTCTCAGACCCTTTCCAGAACAGATTAGAATTCAAGTTCCATCTTGACTAGTAAGAGCTAAATATATGCAGTATTTACTATTCATCAGGTATGGTTCTAACTTTATCAACATCATCCTACTTATGCGTCATAGCAACTCTATGAAATATGGAATAGGTCTTATCATGGTTCCACTTAGGAAAAATATAAAGCAGAAATTGTTTTAAGCAATCTTCCTATAGTCATATAGTTGAAAAATGGTAGGACTACGGAGAGTACCCTGCAATTTTGATTCAAGGGTTCAGGGTAATCCCTCACAGTCTTTAGCAATTCATTTAAATCATCTTTAATTAACTCAGCCATTTACTATATAGGAATGCCCACAACAGGAAACACATTGAATATTACTGTAAAATTAATGTGACAGTTAACTAACAAGATATTTATCCTATGCTCAAGTTACTAAAATGCATTAAAAGAAGTATGTATATCTATTAACACACAGGAGAGAATGTGAGACTTTTGTGTTACGATGAATAATTGTAATTCCTCATGAACTTTTATTCTCTCCTAATATTTACAAAAAATAATTGGTGGCAGGAAAAGAGGGCTCTGTAGAATCAGTGGAATTTCTCTTGAGTGTTGAAGAATTAAGGGGTAGGAATTATAATAGAATAATATGAAGTAATGAAAATACATTATGTGGATGAAGAACAGGGAGTAATTCAGTTTATGTATCATACAGGATGTAAAAAGAATTGGTACATGGGAAAGAACATTAGAAAACCAGACTAACTGAATAATACAACTGCTATAAGTTTACCCAAGTGGTGTGAATTTCATTCTGTTCACCAAGAAAGCCATTTTCCCCTCTCTCTCTAAGTAGAGTCAAGATAGTATGAGAACAGGGTTTCTAACATGTGAATCTTGCAGCAAATGTATGTGGAAATGGAAGGAGGACAGAGGACGGAAGTCATTGTCATGCCACATGTTGGGGCAGTGAAGTGTCCAGCTGTGACAATGCTGTGGCAAACAGACAAGGACTGCAGACAACATACTATTATACAGTAAGCAGCAGTGCCAGTTACTTGAGTTAGAAAGGCCATAAAAAGGGAAAGGCCTTACGATTATTAGAGTGCTGAAAGAGACAATAATAAAAGAAGAACAAGGTTTTCTGATAAGAAAAAAAGAAGGAAATCTGAAAATACTGCGTTTGAGGGGTTTCACATCCATCAGTTTACCATGGGCTCAAGTGACAGAATGGAACGAGCTGATCTACCCAAGAAGGGGAGTGGCACAGTGGTATTCAAATTAAGTGTGGTAAACTGCTCAAAAGGAAAGAACAACTGGGATGGGGTAAAGGAGAAAAGAAGGAATGAATATAGCTATATCTATAGATATCTGTATATCTATCTATCTATCTATCTATCTATATATACATAAAACATAGCTAAGATAATTGTACTACTGATTCCTATTAGTTCACTGAAAGGAACAGTTAGCATTTATTTGATCAATCTTACATGCAAATATCTGATAATCTAGGCAACTATTTTGAAGATAACAATACGCAATATGATAAACATTGTTAATTTCCTATCATCTTGTTTTAAAATTCTGTATCATTTTTACTGTTTTTTATTATCTTTAAAATAAGAAAACAAAAGAATTGGTCTCTTAGTACTGCTGCAGTTTTCAGTGGATCTAAACTGGCATTACAATCTCAAAGGCATCTAATTTCTCAAATAAACTAAACATGGTAGCAAATCTATGTACATTTTAAAAATTCTGTTGCACTTGTACTAGGCCATGTGTTCTCTTAGTTCTCTCCATCCACAAATTTTACATCTCTCTGCATATTAAATCAAATGTGGATAGAAAATAGAAAGAAAAAGGCTGTATTTATGAACATGTATATTTTTACTCTTATAACCACCACTGCCTAAATAATATGTAAATCTCTAACCTTTTAATTTGTAAATATTTAATTTTCAAATATTTAAGTAACACTTAAACATCCAAATTAACATGGGTCTAAGTGCTATAAATAAGCTGAAGATGATTTAAAGTATATGGGAGGATGTGTCTGGGTTTTTGCAAATACTTTACTGAGAGACTTGGATGTCCTTGAGTTTTGGTATCTGAAAGGGATCCTGAAACAAATGTCTCAAGAGACAACTGGAGAATGGTTAAAAACCTGTGATGATGATCCACAGCCTGAGATACAAGCCTTGTTGATCTGAATATCTTCAAATCAAAGCCATGTAAACATTTCCATATAAAAATGACATTGTTTAAAATGTTTAACAATATAGAGGCCTTTTATCAGTTTGTAACAAACAGGTAAAATGCCAGTCACCTATTACATAAATAAGATCAGTTTGCTTTGTTCTACCTAAGATAATTAGAGCAAATGAAAACATTTCACTTTATTTTCTAGCCAAAAGCAAAGATTTAAGATATGGGTTAAAATACTAATGTCATGGCCCTGAATCAAGGCCAGCAGTTTTCTGTAGCTGTTGGTTTCAAGCAGGAGCCTAAAGTGGTATCTTTCTATGGTCTGTTGTCCATTTCAGAACTTTAGAAATGGAATGGTAACTGAAGCCCTCGAAAAGACAAAGCAAAACCTCTGCTGGAGGAAAGGATCGGAGATCTGCCATGGTGCAGTCGGAGGGAGAGAAGAAAGAGGAAGTCACCGCTCCAAGCACACTCATGGCCCGCGCCCTCGTTCCGGCATTCGCAACTTCAGCTTCGGAGGCCCACGCTCACGGAAGCCTCCCAACTCGGCCAGGGGAGTGTGGAGTTCCGAGAGCTGGTCCAGGGCTGGAGAGAGGAGGGCGCAGCCAGCAAAGGAGGCAACTGTGGTCGGGAGCAGTTGTCGAACCCAGTGTGAGAATGAGAGGTTGCGACAGCCACTGGGGCAGAGTCCCCACCCTGTGGCAACCTTCCTAATCAGTGCCTGGAGAGAATCAATGCAACTAGTACACAGCCCACCACGCCCGGCTCTGCACCTGCCTCGAGGTGGTGGCCCCATGCCTCTCTGCTGGGTGAGCGGCTATGGGGGAGAGCAGCGGGGAACCTCAGTGGTGAGCAACGGCAGCTCCCAGGGATCTGTCCAAGGAGCGGACAGGGGCTCCAGCACCGCAACGGGAGGGAGGAGGGAGATGCAGATGGAGGTGGATCGCGTGGCTCCATGCCCTTCTCACTCCAACGTCAGGCAGGAAGCACGAGCTGGGTTGCCGGGACTCAGCTCCCACCCTGATCTCTCTCTGGGAGTACCTTGAGTCTCTGCAGCTTGAGCAAGCACCGCCTGCTCCTGGCAACAATGGGATGAATCCACTCACCCCAAACTATTAATGTGAGCACTAAGAGGGTCTCCTTACAGCTTGCACATATGAACCTTGCATGAACCCATAGCAACAAATTGAATGAGGGACAGCAGACCGGGAGTCTGAAAAACAACAACATACTCTATACAGCAGACCCAAGAAAATCCTCCAACTCTATTCTAGAACTAATCTTTAAACTCAGTTCATACCCTGAACTAACAGAGTGAGAACAGGTTGGGGAGATTTCAAGCCCTTATACCAAGCATTGTAAGTTCGTCCAATGCCCAGCTGCAAGGGGTGGGGAACGGCAATACTGGAGATCAGAAGGAGGGAGGAGGAGAAGAAAGGGCCTCTGGCATCAAGGCAACAGGACAGAGCCAAACAGGTCACTGAGGGTAACCCAATGGGGGTGCGTGCCCCGTGGCTGCTCCTCTGGGGGGCCCGTAGCTGCTCCACTGGGGGCCCCGCAGCTGCTCCACTAAGGGCCCCACTGAGGGTGCCCCACGGACTGGACCCGCCCCCACCCATAGCACAGCAACGGGGCAGAGCCGGGTGGTCCGCTGTGAGCATAGGTGCTTTTCCACCTCCAACCATGGCAGTTTGTATACACCCATGTATGTTATAGTATAGTCTGAGGCAGCTATATCTCTTCTCAAGGCAAGAGTCCAGGGGTATAGATAAACCCAGGAAGGGCAATGGAGATGAGGGAGGAGAAAATTGAATGATCAAATGGGCCATCATCTTTATAACTGAGTAACAAATGTGAAAGTAACATTATGTCGGACAGCATCCAGAGCTAATTTCCTTCTGTGTTCTCTATAATTTGTATTTCTTCAAACGGTTTGTATTAATAGAAGTGAAGATAACTTTATATTATGCAGCATCAAGTGCTGATTTCCTACTATCTTCTCTATAATTTGGTATTTCCTTTAATGTTTATGTGTTAACTAATGTGAAGATAATATTATGTAATATAGCATCCAGTGCTAATTCCCTACTATGTTCTGTATAATTTTGTATTTTTGATATTGTTTATGGCTTTTCTGGTTCATATGTCTCCATTCTTTTGTCTTTAAAATAAAAAAAATTATTTAAAAAATAAAAAAATAATAAAATAAAAAAATACTAATGTCATCTAAATGATTTCCAAATCTATACCTCCAACCCTTACCTCTCATTATACTGCACACTATATATAAAAACACCATTTGCTATCGCAACAAGGACAACAAATGTTTCACTTTCACTTGCACAAAAGCACCCCTCTTGATCCCTAGAATTCTACTAGAAAAGTGTTGCTTTATGAGAAGTGTGACTAGAGACAGCCTGATCAGAGTGGGCACTGTGTAAAAAGAATACCTGGAGATGCCCCATCACATCATGGATAATATAAAATCTCCACTAGATGAGCATTGATGCAGCTTTTGCAAGAATTCTTGGAATTTAATTTTATCCCTTTCCATGAAAACAGGTGGTCCAGTGTTTTATCTAGGTCAAAGTTCTGATTTGTGTGAGCACAGTAAAGTTGCTAAGCATAGTCCAGGACACAGAACCAAAATAATACGAGAGCAAATTCCTAAGTGAAGATCAGCAACCCAAAACTAGGTAACAAGAGGTAAAGATGAGCCCACAATCAAATGATCTAAAGCAGGGCAATGCCAAGGTAAGAAAGATTACTTGGAAGATAGTTGTTATTTTTTTTTAATGAACATTATAGTACAACACTGGCCAATGCCTACAGGTGGGGTGAAGCAGGGTATGATCATCTGCAATGTTCCTCGGAACACAGAGAAGGATCAGTTTAGAACCCCAGTGTGTTCTGCCATTACATTGTTGTTGCCCAAACAGAGGTCCCTATCCAGGCTCTTCCATCTAGTAAAAAGGCCTTAATATTGAAATCATTTCCTAACACTTTAGCCTCATCTTCTACTACTCTAGCAACACATACAGCATGCCTCCCTACCAGATTCCAAACCATTCACTCCCCTTGTGCCTTTGTCAGTATTATTTTCTATCAATCAAACAGCCATTCATTCTGCAAAACTCAAGAACTGCTGCATTTTAAAAACTATTAAATTAATTAAAGCTCCAATAGATGGATGGGTGTTCCACAATGCTGAATTAGCTCTCATTGCTGGGCTCACAGCCAGACTCTTCCTCAGCTCCCGCTACAGTTATATACGAGCATGGGTCAAAAACCCAAAATGGAACCCCCATTGCAGAGGTTTCCAGTCCTCGCTGTGCATGGGTTTTACCTAGGAGGATTTAAACTACAGATCTCACCCCCATCCCCGCACAGACCGTCTCACTTACACTGAGGTAAAGCCCAAGCATCCAGTGTAAAGCTCCTTAATTTATTCAAAAATGCATTTTGGGTTGAGAAAATCTAAACAAATCCATGCAAACTATTCAATATAACTTAAGACAGTGTTTATCCATGTGTCTGAACGTTTTGCTGTACACAGTATATACAGGCCTCTAGTAGCATACTGACCAACTGAACACTGGTTAAATAGCTGCCTACCAATCACATGCAAATATCTTAAGGAAAGAATCAGTCAGATCTTGAATATTGATAACACATATGTGTAATTTTAAATTTCATGGGATGCCAGGTGTGGTGGTACACGCCTGTAATCCCAGCACTTGGGAGACTGAGGCAGGAAGATTGTTGCAAGTTGGAGACCAGCCTGGGCTCCGAAGTGAGCTCATAGCCAGCCTGAACTGCATAGTGAGACCCTGTCTCAAAAGGCCATAAATAAATAAATAAATAAATAAATAATTTCGTGGGATATTTTTATAATGACCAACCATGAAAAATAACGATAAAAATGCTAATTATACTTGAAATAGTGCACTCATATAATTATTTTGTATTTATTAATTGTGGACAAAAGGCCACAAGTGGATTAATAAAAATACTTCTTCCCTACTATTACTACTACAAGGATGTCTAAACTTTCGTAGACATATGTTTTCTTACTTCTAAAAAAGGCAGAAATGGTATAACTTTCTAATTTCCATAGGATAGGTTTGGATAAAGAAGAAAATATAAAAATGAATACAAGAAATATTCAAAGATAGCCTATATTCATATCTGATAAGATATCAGAGAAAGAAAAAACAAATTCAACAAAACATCCTAGGAGAAATGTTACTCAGGAATAGTCTGATGTAGTGCTTCCACACACAGACCACAGATAAGAGACAAAATGCATAGTTAAATGGAGCAATAATACTTAAAATTATAATTCATTAGTATTATATTTACATGGACAATTTTAAAAATCTAATGTTTAGATAGAAAATTTATCCAATATTACTAACCAAAGATTCAAATACATTCAATTGAATAAAATTCATCTAACTTATGTGATGGGACACTTAGAAGTAAAATGTAAGTGTTACTGTCATTCTAATTAACAAATTTATAATTTCACAAATCAGAATTTATAAAATATAATTATTTTTAAGGTCTTAAGTTACTTCCGGGCTGTATCTCCTAACAAAAACCACTGCCATTTAATGACATTTAATAGCATATACCCTTAAGAATTTTGAGGATTGAAATCACATATATGTAAAAAATATATCCCTATCTAAAATCATTCCTGCAATTATTTTTGTTTTCAAAGCCATCCTGAAAGTTAGCAAAAACAATTCTCTATAGAATATGCCTTTCTTTCTGCTGAAAAAGACAAATCACTTTGGGTTAAATAAAACATAACACAAACCATATGCTATTAATGAAAAAAGAAGAAAACGGTGGGTGCAGATCCAGTTTCCTTTGAGGCTTCACATTTCTCTCTGTCTTCCTTTACAGATGGAAGTGTTCACCATGGTTACTGCCTTATGGCTTCTAGACTTCCAGTGGAAAATTTTCACAGGACAGAGCCAAGAAACACAGCAACTGTTAATGAATTTCTTTAAACCCCTATCCCACCATCCAAAAGTCAAATTCAAACTTCCCTCTAAACCTTAATTTCCAAAGCTAAAACTTCTGAGGAAATGGACTCATAAAAATGAGCACTCACAAATATCACTGATTATCCCTTAAAAATATGCAAACATTTCTATGATACTACTTGACACTTCATGCAGTTTTCAGAACATAAGAAATTTGAGGTAGGGGATGTGAAGAGAGGAAGATTTCAATTAACTTTGCTTTGACTTTTGGATAAATCTGGATGATTTACTTCATTTAAAAGAATGAGATTATAAAACATTGATGAAGGTTGCTTTTGGCAGAAAAGATCAGGATCTAGATAGCTGTCAAACTGGGTTACTTAATCCTCTTAAAATTTAAACAGAAGGAAAAGGAGAACTACAGACGTGATTTGGTCTTCTGTACTCCACTCTTTAATCCCGGGTCATTTTGTTGCTCCGCAGTTTATAAGATCCTTAGCTGCCTCTCTGATTGTTGTCTCAATCTACAGCCCACCTCCTCTCTCCACCCCAGTTTTCTCAGACCTTTAGTTCCCAAAAAGCAATGCTGCCTCATTGTCTGGATTTGCTGGTCTCTCTCTTGAGAACATCTTAGCCATTGAGCAAAACTATCATTTTGCTAAATTTCTTTATGACATATCCCAAGATAATAAATGCTATCTTCTCCAACCTCAAAAAGGTAGTGCCAGAGCTTTGCCACACTACCGTGGTATTTACAACAATATTAACTTTTTCAATAAACCAAAGAAATACCTAAAGTCTTACTTGCCTCCATGCTCCTATCATTATAACAAAATGCATGAAGTATTTATTTGCTTTATATTCCCTGCATGATTGTGGATAATGGATTTACTAATTAATTTGAACATACTGTACTACCTTATGACATAGTTTAAAATAATCTTTAATAAACATATTTAATTTCTGTATAAGGAAAAGCAGCTAACTGGTACCACTTAGCACCATTTTCATTAAAATGTGATAAAGTGATCATGTATTAGCTCATTTAAGACCATAAAATGCATAACCTTAACATAATCTAACATTATTCCTCTAATGGAATGCTATTTGAAATCAATGAATTTAAAATTGTTCTGAAACTTGACTTTCCACTGACAGAGTATTCTTTCTTCCTCTTTATTGCATTTATATTATCCTGATATAACTAAATCATGGCTAATAACTTCAGACTCTTGTATTGCTGTGCTGCTCATTTTCAACTGCATCTTTTAAGTTTCTTTTTAACTACTTTTCCTTAATATTCTGTTTAAGGATGTGCAGTACTGCAGACACAACTATTCTTCAACCAAAAATTCCAAAGTATGACAATTTGTTTTCATAGCACAGTATCGAATTCATGACATCACTGGATTATGCTTATTCTCTCTTAAAATCATTTTTAGGTTTTTCTGACTATGATAAATAAATCTTTTTCTTTTCAGGGCCTCTAATTTCCATGTCTTCATTGTAACATGCACTATCTTCAGTGTTTTGGGGATTCTCCTTTCATTATTTACTGTAGTTACTAATTCTGACCAGATATACTATGGGGTTCTGAGACATAACTATAAACAAAACACACTCCATTGAGTCATGTGGCACCCCTGATAAGGTTCTTTCTCATTTACGTCCTTTCTTTTCTGAGGCTCCATGGACTTTCTGACTGCCCAAGTCCTGTACATCTGCCCAGAGCTGCTCTTTCTCCTGAGTTTCTGGCCCATATCTTTGAGATTTCTTAAGGGATCACTGCTGGCAATAGGAAGAGACCATTCCATGTTTTCTCTTTTATTTTAAATGTAGAGATGGGGTCACTCTTGATCAATATATATTATATGCACATATAGAAATACTACACTGAAACTAGAAATTCTATAAAACTGATATTGAGTAAAAATACACTGTAGAAAAAGAACAAGGGACCAGGCAAAGGTAAACAAATGAAAAGGCAAGACTATTACAGTTAGCAGGAGTCTCAAAGCTTTTGACTTTGGGTTTGTCTAGCTTTTTTGTAAGGGGAAAAAGCTAGACAGTAAGGGAAGACAGAATAAAGCAGACAGAACTAGAACCAGGCTAAAGCAGCTTTGTTAGCTTTAGGTCCTCTCTCCACTCCTAGACTCTGTTCTGCTATTTCTCTTCTTAGATCATTTTATTTTAAAAATGGGGTGGTTTTCTGTGATTTCCACTGCCTTTCCTTAACCCTTTCTTTTCAACTTCTGCTGGGGGCCAACAAAGAAACAAATATTATAAGATATCTGCACACACTTAAACATCCCCTTCAGTGAATAAAAGAATTACACTTGTCTTCTTATTTTTATAATAACAAAAAATAGTTCCAATTCCATGGGAAAGCACTCTACTTGTTTGCAGGGCTACTTTTGTTTTAAAATCATTCTAAAAAATAACCTTTAAACTTTACTTTGAAATCACAAAATTGATGAAACTTTTGGTTTTAGCTCAAGCAATGAAAGTGTTTGGAAGCCAGCATTCCCATTCTTGCAAAAAAGCTAGACAAACCCAAAGTCAATGACTTTTATTGGGCTTATCAGAGACTTGACACAGAGTGAACTACTAATTAAAAATCTAGAAAGACGAATCCAAAAATATTTGGAGCAACAGTCAGTGGATGCCATACATGGCAGGAACACCTGTTTATTTAGCAATGTGCACAAGTTACTATAAGCTGAGTATAAAGAGCAAGAAACTACTAGATACAGTTGTAAAGCAGGGGGGTCATACTACCCCACTAAGTTCTTACCCTAATAATCCAAAAACATGGACCCGCGAGGCCAGGGGAGGAAGAAAGAAAAGTATTTCTTAAATCTCTGAGATGCTTCTCTTTAATGAAAATGAAACTGTCTGCCAGAGGGAAACACTGACAACTTATTTCCAAACTACTGTACTAGAAAAGTAACACACACACACACACACACACACACACACACACACACACAGTGATTGAGGGTACAGAACTTCAAGAAAACACCTGGTAATGATACAGCCAGAGAAGGAACTAAGGGGTAGGAAAGAATGACATTTATGAAAGAGAGACAGATGTACTTATAAAGCCACAGGTCCGCTAAAAGACTAAAAACCAATACTTAACCAGATTACTGAATACTCTGTCCTCTCCAACACCTTGTCACAGCTGTACACATTTCCAGTGTAACTGGGTCACAGTTAAAAAAAGCTGCAAGATATAACCATCCTCTGAAGAAGCCCTAGGTCCAGGGTAGAGGTGAATACAAGGGCACTGGACAAATCCGAAGCTTCTCACAGCTATCACTACAAGAAATATTAGGCACAAAGCAACTATTACTTCAACATAAATCCTCATGTTAAAGCCTTGTTACTTCAACTCCTATGACTTGATATAAGTCTGGCTTTCAATAAAAAATTAAAAGTAACAACAAAAGGTCAAATCCTCAAACTCAATCACAAGAACAGAGTCTTTATGAAACTTAATAGAGAGTTTAAATACCCTAAAACAATTTATAATGCCATATATCCTGCGAAATTATCTTTCAAAATTGATGAGGAAATAAGATATTGTCAGGACAAAGAGCACTGAAAGAAATCCATGGCCACTAAACAAACACACCAAAAAGTTCTGAAGGATACCCTAGAAAGAGACAGTAAAGGTAATAGTAACAAAAGGTCTAATAGAATGAACACCCCTGGTAGGAAAAGCACTTAAACACAAGAAAAAGATAGGGAATCACTAATAACAACAACAACAAAATGCAATGACAAGAATACATTAATATCCCTGAGTAACAACCCTCAAAAGTGAGTAGGCTCAATTCTGCAATCAAAAAGCACAGACTGACAGAATGGATCAGGAAACAAATTTGAATAGTATGTTGTTAAACACAAAAAGAAAATCATAGACTAAAAATCAAAGGATGGAAAACAATCCATACCACCTGAGATAAAGCAAGTATAGCTTATCCAATATTCAGATAAAGTAAATAAGCTGAAACTAACCAAAGAAGGCAAAGAAGTTCACTGCTTTTGGATAAGGGAACAACCCAGCAGAAAGAGATACCACTGATTAACATGCATCCACCAAACAAGGGCACAGACAACTTCATAAAATAGTTTCTGCTAGACATAAAGGACCAAGTAAATATAAACACAGAACCTCAAAATCTTATAAAAACAAGAACAATCAAAATATGCAGCTAGTACAAGGAAGGAAATTATAAAGATCAGAGCAGAAATTTTTGCCAGGTATTCCTCAGTGGACAAATATTTAAAACATAAAAGAACTCAAAGAAGTTTTACTCTCCAAAATAAAACAACCAATAAAAAATAGGCAGGTGAATTGAATAGACACGTTGCAGAAAAGAATGGCCAATAAACACATAAAGAAACACTCAACATCACTGACCATTAAAGAAATGCAAATGAGGGCTGGGGATATAGGTTAAAGGCACAGCACCTGCATGGCAGGTGAGAGGTCCTGAGCTCTTTTCTCAGTACCAAAAAAAGAAAAAAAAAAAAAAAGAAAAGAAATGCAAATAAGAAACACTGAGATGTCATCTTACCCCATAAAGAATGACCACTACCAAGAAAACTACTAATACCAAATGTTGCTGAGGCTGTAGAGAGTAGGGAACGTTTCTACATTGTTTGTGGGAATGTAAACTAGGACAACCATTATAGAAATCAGTATAGAGATTCCTATAAAACTAAAACTAGAAATTCCATTTCACGCAACAGTTTTCCATCAATGTATCTTCCTGAGAGTTAAGGAAATGATATAGTAATATGCACATACTCAGGTTTATAACAGCATAATTCATAGCAGCTAAATCTTGGAAGTAGCCTATATTTCCATCAACAGATGAATGGATAAGGAAATGTGTTATTTACACACAAGGGAGTAATACTCTGTCATAAAGATAAATGTGAGTCATTTATATGAAAATGGATGTACCTGGAGACCATACTGTTAAGTGAAATAAACCAGACACATAAGCTTAAAGATCACATGGCTTCTCTGGTATGAGAAACACAAAATATCAATAAACAGGAAATTCAAAGACAGATTACAGACAGCAGAGGGATAAGCTTTTCTCAAATGAGGAGCTCAGCAGAGGGGGAGGAAGACAGGGAGGAAGAGAGGAAGGACAGATGAAAAAGAATTGAGATGGATTATGTACATGTACCACCTCCACACAAGTAAGGAAAACATGTACTAAAAAAAAAACAAAAAACAATCCTATGCATTACAGCAGAAGAGGAGAGAAAATGTAGCTATAAAAAATGTTCAGTCAAAATTAGAGAAAGCAGAAAATGGGAGAGGACAAATAATAATTTCAAAGAAGTAGCAATAGTTACAAAGATTTTACAACTTTAATCCAATTATATAGGTGATCATTTTAAACATGAATGCTCTAATCACAGCTATTTCTGGGTATGGTGGTGTATGCTTGTGATTTAGCATTTAAGAGGCTGAGACAGAAAGATCACAATTGAGGCCATCCTGGACTACCGAATTAAAGAAATACATATCTAAACCCTAAATAAAAAACAAATGTATTTAGATCTTTGATCCGTCTCAATTTTAGTTTAGTTAAGGGTGAAAGATATTGGTCTAGTGTTAATCTTCAGCGTATAGAAAAGCAGCTTTTGGAGCACCACTTATTAAAGAAGCTATCTTCTACTAAAAATGTTTGGCTTCTTTGTCAAAGATAGGGTGGCTGATTGCAACTGGAGTTGTTATTGGATCTTGTAATCTTTTCCATTGAACCTCGGTTCTGTTTTTTGTTTGTTTTGCCAGTACCATGCTGCTTTTATCACAGTAGCTCTGTAGTATAATCTTAAATTAAGGATTAAATGCTCCCTGCCTTGTCTTTGTTGCCCAGGATTGCATTTGCTATTCTAGGGCTCTTTTGCTTCCAAATGAATTTTAGAGTCATCTTCTCTAATTATGTGAGGTATGCTCTTCAAATTTTGGTCAAGATTACCAACAATTTTAGAGGTGTGGCCTTTTTCATTATATTGGATCTTAAGATCAAAATCTAAATATTAAAACAAACACTAAATCTACTGGAAGATGGAATACATAAAACCAAATATATTGATGTAGGCAAAGACTTCATGAACAAAACCTCAATCTCACAGGAACTATCACAAAGAATCGACAATCGGGATCTCATCATATTAAAAAGCTTCTGCACAGAAAGAAAAATCACCAACAGAGAGAAATAACCTATAGTATGGGGAAAAAAGTGACCAGTTATTCTTCAAAGGATTAATATCAGGAATGTAAAATAAACTAAAAAAAAAAAACCAGACACTCCAAGGACCCAATCCAACAATGGGCATTTGAAATGAATAGGCACTTCTCAGATGAAGAAGTTGAAACAGCAAATAAATACATGAAAAAATATTCAACATGACTGGTCATTCAAGAAATGAAAATTAAAAAAATTATTGACCACTTTCTCTTTTGACTGGGGAAGGCACAGCTGGTGAGGGGTCTGAGAACCAGCCCTACCTCCCTCCACTTTTGGGACTCAGGGCCTGGAGACCTGTGAGAAAACTATGACACAGTGGGGCCCAGACCAAGGCGCACATGATGGACAGTGCTAAATAGAGGTATGGAATATGCCATGCAACATAAGCAACAAGAGCCAATAGGTGATCTCTAACATTTCTTCTTGTTCTATTCTACTCATCCTCTTCGCTTTGCCTAACAATCTCCCTTCACTTTATGATACTTTCATCTGAGTAAACATTGTGTCTTCTATTTCTGGTTCACTTTATTTCTTTTACTTTAAAGAAAATAAAAAAAATAAACAATAACAAAATAACAACAACACAGACAAAAACAAAGTAACACAAAAGCAATAAAAATAATACAGGCTTTAAAAACAAACTGATAGGAATTAACAGTGGTTGTTATATTATATATTGTTATCTTAAGTTACTCAAATTACCAGACATAAGAATGCAAGATTGATCAAACTCCTAGGCTTTTTCTTCCAACCTTTCCCTCTTGTGTCCTACAATTACCCAAAACTTAGATGATCATCCTGTATCCTGCAGCCTTACTGCTACTATATTTAACCTCATTCATCTCTCCATCCTACCCTTATCCTCTTGAAACCCCCGCCCCTACACAAAACAGGGAAAAATCATGCTACTATTAGAAAATCACTGTATGCAAGTTTCTGGTATAAATTACATTAGATTATATTTCTGTAGACCTTCCTCCTACAGTCACAGATATTGGGCTAATAGTTACCATGGTTTGTCAATAGCCAGTCTATCCTTGAGTCTATCATTGCTAACTACATTACTTTAACTAGGATGTCATACATGCTATGTTGTAGTTAGGGATTTTGCAAGAGGAAACAATATAATACAGTTATAATAGTCACTCAAAGAATCATATAGAAAGAGAGTGCAGGAAATCTGTCCACACACTAAAGACCAAAACACCAGCTGAGGGTCTGGATCTATGGTAATTGTCCTGAATGAGTTCACTTGAAGACCTAGAGCCCATGACAATGTCTCACACAGGCCTATTTCACCAATATGCACTGGGAAGGCCCAAAAGTCAGTGGTGGAGGCTACAGAGTCTGTGCCAGTAAGATAAAGCATCTGTGCTAGCAGGCTGAGGGATATGAACTGGAGCCAGGAAGTGATGCTCAAAGGAACTCCCCCCCAAAAGTACCACAGCCATCCTCAGCAACAGTGAGGTTCCAAATTCCTCTGATGAGAAGGAAAGCAGAGTTCCCATCAAGGAAAGCCAAACCAGAAAGCTTCTCCAGGAGACAGCAGTGTACCATCTTCCCCTCTGGAGCCAGGAAGTGATGCTCTAAGTGAGGATTAAAACTCCCTCAAAGTGAATCAAAGTCATTCTCAGCAATAACAAGGTCCCAAGCTCCTCGGACGGTAAGAACAGCCAAGTTCATGAGCAAAGCCAGCATGACAAGCTGCTCCAGCAGAACAGCTCAAGAGAACCAGCAGCTCCCTAACAGCTTCCAATAGGCTCCCAACACTTTCTACCAGCTCCCACAGCCTCTCCAGCTCCCAATACTCTACTTCTTCCTCCGTTCTACCTTTTATGGTTAAGATGAAGCTCAGGGGCCTTCAATTGAGAAGGACTGCATTGGCGGCTGGATCCCAGGTAGTATACTGTGCTTTGGTAGAAATTTGGTCTGCATTTTGCTTGTGTTTAGAGACACTGCCAGTAGAATGATATAAAACATTTGACCAGAGGGCTGGCTCTAATGGAGCTTTGGCTTGCAAGGTTGACATAGAAGAGAATGATGTTAAGAACAGGACAATGAAAAAATGAATTGAAACCTTTCACCTGAAGGTAAGAGTGTATTTAAATTGCAGGAGATCCTTGTTTTTCAGTCTTGCCATGTGTTGTAAAAATTAATGAGAAGTAAGGACTATGATTGCAATAGTTCTCTTAATATGATTTTAATGTCATATTTCTAGATATATGTTTGTAATCAGGTTAATTAGTCCAAGTATTGTGTTTTAACCTTGAATTTTGATCACCCTTTAAATATTTTGTTTCTGTTTCAGGAGTAAGTGCAAAACACTGTATGTGTGTAATTGATATATTAATGTAAATCTGAATAGACTAAGACATGTTAACTTTTCACAAATCTGCCACTAGAAACTATGGATTAAGGAAATATATATGGTTATCAAGTTGACCAAGGGTGGACTGTGGAGGATTGACAACTGGTGGTCAACTTCTAACACAGCTGAATTGAACCACTGTGGTGCTGGGTGTAGAAGGCCCACCTGAGCACTGCTGCCCAGCAGCATAAGAGGCAGGACTGGAGAAGAAGGGAGAGGCTGTTGGGAGCTCAGAAGCTGTCGTGTGCTGTTAAAAGCCATAAGGAGCTATTGGTTCTCTTGGAGGAGTTTGTCATACTAGCTTTCCTGATGAACTCAGCTGTTATCATCTGAGGAACTCAGAATCTTGTCACTGAGAATGGCTTTGATTCACTTTGGGGGAGCTCTGATCCTCACTTTCAGCATCACTTCCTGGCTCGAGAGGGAAAGATGGTGCACTGCTGGTCTCCTGGAGAAGCTTGCTGGTTTGGCTTTCCTGATGGGAACTCAGCTTTCCTCCTCATCAGAGGACCTTGGAACCTCACCATTGCTGAGGATGGCTGTGGCCCTTTCCACGGGAGCTCTGTTTTTACTTTGAGTGTGACTTCTTGGCTCCAGTGCAGATCCCTCAGCCCTTATTTAGAAATCAACCAATAACAAATGCTGGCAGGGCTGTAGGGAAAAAGTAGCCCTTTTCCATTGTTTGTGAGAGTGTAGACTGGTGCAACAACTGTAAAAATTTGTGTAGAGATTCATGAAAAAACTAGGACTAGAGGTGCCATTCAACCCAGCTATTCCCCTTCTTTGTATCTTCCAGAAAGGATTAAAAGCATTATACCAGAGTAATATATGCACGTTCATGTGTATAGCAGCACAGTTTGTAATAACTAAACCTTGGAAACACCACAAATGCCTATCAACAGATGAACAGCTAAAGGTTTTTTTTAATATACCTGGAGTACTACTCAGCCATAAAGAAGGATAAACTTGAGACATTTTTAGGTAAATGAATGCACCTTGAGACCATATTCTTAAGTGAAATAAACTGGACACACATGTGTAAATATTGCATTGTTTCTGGTGTAAGAAACCAAAAGTGTATATAAGGACCAAAATATATAATAGGTATTGTGAAATAGAAAGCAAATCTTCAAATGGGAAGGGGAACTAGGGAAAAAAAAAAAGAGAAAAGAAGGAAAAATGGAAATGAAGCTTTTGTAAATAAGGCAGGGGAGAGAGCTTAAAGGGAGGGTAGGGGATGGGGAAAAAAAGAATTGCGTTATATCATGTACAGGTACAAATCACCATGATAAATATGATCAGTGTGTATACCTAAATTGTACCAGAAAACCTTAGAAATTTTAAAAAATCAAATAATAACAATAAAAAGTCATTAAAAGCCAAAAATTAATAGCATGGGAAAAATCAAACAAACCTCACAAGACTCAATTATGTGCTTCCTACAAGAGGCTAACTTTAAAAATTAAAACACATTTTAAATAAATAGATGAAGAGCTAAGTATGATGGTATTTTCCTGTAACCACAATTATTCAGGAAATATAGGCAAGAAGATTGTGAAGTTTCAGGACAGACTGGGCAACTTATTCAGACTCTGACTCAAAATGTAAAAAGGGCTGGGCCGCTCAGCGGTAAATTGCTTACCGAGCGTGAGTGAGACCCAAGTCAGTCTCCAGTTCTAAAACAAAAAAATTAATGAAACTGATAGGGAAACTATACTTCAAGCTAATCCTAATCAAGAGAAAGCTGCAACAGTTATACTAGTTTAAATAAAGTAGACTTTAGAGAAAAGAAATTCATCAGTTACAAAGAATATTATATAGTGATGAAGTCAATTCCAAAAGAAAACAGAAAAATCCTAATAAATATTTATTCCTCTAAGTATCAAAATAAATTAGGCAAATAGTGATAAAAATGAAAGAAAAAATATAGAAATCCACTATAATAGTTGATTTGAATTAGAAACACTGTATTTTCCAAGTCACAGAAGATAGTGGCTTCAGACTTAGCTATAGGACTGATTTACAAATTTGGCAAGATATTAATTCAAACCATTTTGCACTAATAAACATAAACCCATAGGTAGACAGGAATATATTTTTATCACCATATAATATACAGTATTATTTCTAATGCATAAGTATTAATTCACTTAGAGGTCTAGCTGCTTTATTATACTTTGGATCATGGAGAAAAAATATCTTATTTTGCTCAGTTTGGTTCTCTAATACATAAGTGAAGGTTTTGCTTGAATAAATTGTCTGTAAATATCTACTGAATGTCTGAATCTGACTCATTGTATGAAGCTGTGTTCAGTAACAGTAAAATATACATATAAGCTACTACTTTCTTTAAAGGTAGAATATTTTAATTTTTATAGTCACCCTCCGCTGTTATTGAACCACCATCTGGTTTAATGACACAGTGAGAACAATTATGGTGAATACATGAACTGTTCATTGGGTTAAGGTTCTACACTGCTTTGCCATTAATTGTTAATTTATTCATGTGAAATTAACCACAAATCAGTAATGCAAAATAAAGGATATGGATGGACTGCAGAAATGAAGAGAAATACATTTGCAAAAAGGGTTAAAAATAAACACACACACACACACACACACACACACACACACACACACACATATATATAATAAAGAGTAGCTTTTAATGAACATATGAATTTTAAAATGCAGGTATTTGGTAATTTAAATTGTATATTGAAAAGTGAGCTGAAGGCCAGCCTGAACTGTATAGTGAGACCTAAAGAAATAAATAAATTGTATATTGAGGTAAAGTTAAACAATGTAGACTTCAAAATAGGCTAACATGTAAATACAGAAGGAATACATTATCAGACAAATCATATAATCTAAAAATGAAAAACATGGAACATGAGATCAATTTTTCATATGCCTGATTTGAATTAAGCTTCACTAGAAATATATTTTTAAGTTTATCATGTCTTTAAATTACATAGCTTTAACCATCATCATTAATATTTTAATCTGATTAGGTTAAAGAAAAATTTGAAATTTCAATTACTTCCACAAAACTAAGCACTGGAATCACATATATATGAACAATTATTTTAAATCAAGGAGAAACTACTTATTATAAACAGCCAAGGCTCTTTAGGTAACAGACAACTGTTATTTTACTATTCAGGGCATGCCCTACATATGCCCAATAGGCAAAAATCTTATGTCCCAAATTAGGGCACATGGGAAAAATCATTTCTTGGACAAGATACAGATATTCTCTTCTATCAAAGACTTTTTTCAAATATCATTATTAAAATTCAATTGCATTCAACTTTCTATAAAAAGCAATAATAGGAAGTACATCCTCACAGGCTCGGGAACACTTGCTCATTCTCTGAGTCAAACGGGGATGCAAAACACCATTGAGTTCTTACCTGACATGCATTATAGAGGAGCTGGTGTTCTAGTTTTTTAATACCTAGAATCTGCTGAAACATTTCATAGAGTTGTTCCTTGCTCAGAATAAGTTCAGACACGGCACTTAGGGTCATTCTGTTCGGTTGTTTGCACAAGTCTTCTTCACCCCTGTAAATGGCATCATATTTGGCTATCCATGAGCTCAGCACTGTTTCTTTGCTCAAGCCATCTATTTCTGGCAAACTGCGCACACGTTTCTCTATGTTTTTCTTAAACACTTCCCTGAAGTCATTGGCAGAACATCCTCCACTCTGTACCATTCTGGCCACCCGGTCACTCTTCAGGAACACCTGAAAAACAAATAAAATAAAACTTATTTATAATTAAGCATGAACACCTACATCAGTTGACTTGCAGCTGTCCAGCAATACCAAATATTCTATAATAATTTAAAATGCTTACGGGGCTGGGGATATAGCTCAGTGGAATAAGCGCCTGCCTAGCAGGCGCAGGGTCCTGAGTTCAATCCCCAGTACCGCCAAAAAAAAAAAAAAAAAAAAAGAACATAAATAAATAAATAAATAAAATGCTTACTACATAGAAATTCATGTCAAAATGGAAGCCCCAAATCTCTCAAACGATAAAAATGTTGAGATACCGTATATCAGAGGAACCTGCAAGATGGTCTGAGTTTGACCTCTATGGCATCACCTGAAGGTAATGGGCATCTGGATTCCTTAGGCTAGAGCCTTCATGAATGAGGGTGCCTTTGTAAAGTGATCCGAGAAGCCCCGTCAGTGCTTCAGGGATGTAAGCAGACAGTAGAAAGACAGCTATATGTGAATTAGGAGTTTGGCCCTCACCAGGCACCAAAGCTGCCTGCACTTTGATCTTGAACTTTCTAGCCTGCAAAATTGTGAGAAATAAATTTCTGTTTATAAAACAGAAACAGAAAAAAGGATTAAAAAAGTAATCAGAGATATGAACCCAATTTTTCTACCTGTACTTGACAGTTCCAGATAATATTAAACACAGAGAGTCTACTAACATTTGAGTGAGGATACAAAGGCCAATAATATTTAGGGTCCAAGTCAATAACCATCATATATAGTTCTTAATCCAAACTGCTCCACATCTGAGAGGTTAAGGTACATTTGTCCTTATCTTTGATTTCATCACACTTTCTCCAAACTTTTCGTACTCTTCTTCTAGCTAGCAAGAGATACTATGAAAAACATACCATATCCGGGTTATTCTTTTAGTTGTCCACTAAAGCGAGGTAAGGAATTAAGTACAAAAAAAATGACAGCCACAGAGATAGATGCTCATAAAATAGGGAGATAATAAAGTCATGTTTCAGAAGTGACACCAAGATATGACTTTAAATCTCTTTTCTTCTAAATTATAAATCTAAAATAATTACATTTTAAAAAGTTTTTCATCATTATTTCAAAATAATACCTACCACACATGTCTCATGATCTTGCTTTTCTTCTGCCTACAATGACAAAAGATCCTTCCAGAAGAACATGAAAGACTGTTGATGCACCTTCTATAATTAACATGCAGTTACAAAACTTCTGGCAGAAAAATTCATGTCAACTTTTACCCTACAAATTGAATCATAACACAGAACTACCCTCATATCTCAAGTTATGACTGCACCACTCACACCATCCGCCATGCCTGTCTGCACGTGGGCGAACAGCACAGATATTTCACACAGGTAAGGCCTTACTTGTCCTACTCTTTTGCATTTTCACCCACTTAACCCCAAACTTCTCCCCTGCCACTTCAGTTCTTTCCTTTTAAGGTCATTAATACAAATTATTCTCCTTGTTTCCTATTTTCACTTAATGGAAAAAAGATTGCTGGTACTCACATATTTTGGATAACTAACTTACTTGCTGAAGTCTTACTAAATTCTGCATTGAACAAGTATGTATAATACATCCACACAATGCTTCCACTTTCCTTACCAGGACTGGCTCAGATATTGGCCACTGTAAAGTCTTTCTGTCTTATTTTTACATCTAGCAGTCAAAAGAGGTTAATTCTTAAAAAGCAGATATAAGGATATAGTCTTTAATATTTCTAGATCAAGGAAAATTAGATAGTTGACTATCTATTTTATCTAAGAATGAGATTACCTACTTCAAAACTCTATGTCCCTTCTTTGTCTATGACTATTATTCTCTTTAGGCAGTGGCAACCAATACCAATAAATTATATATATATGTATATATATATATCTACGTACATACACACAAATTATGTACAAAATTGCTTATGTATTATATAATTATTTGATATAGTGTTTATAAAATATTTGAGATAACTATATGTAATCTTATATGTTAAATTATAGGCATAAAATTACATATATGATCATATATTAAATTATAACACACACATTTAGTATATGTATACGTACTTCAGGAAAAGAAAAATAAAATGAAAGCTAATGGCCACCACTTTGAGTACCTCATCAATTGTAGAGGCGAAAGTTAACTTGTACTAATCTCATGATGTCTCGATAAATTTAGTATTGAAGTACTTATATGAGATTTTCTTCCCCTGAAGTGCATATACATGTTTTGACAGACTGTAATATCTATGTAAAAAACTTCTGTAGTAGCTGTTCTTAAACACATGAAAGCTCAGCAATCAGGAGGTTGACTGTGCCAGTTGTCAGTCTGCTGCTTTTCAGCTCCAAATCTACACTTTCATCCCTCTGCCTGTGCCAGTCAGCATGTAGCAGAGGATCCCAACCCCCAGCCAGTATACTTCAGTTGCCCAGGTAGCAGTTCTGGTTACAGTACCTGTTACTTTTGTCTCTTAGAAATGGCAGGTCACTGCGATGCATAGCTAGTCACTATGATGCACATTGTAAGAATCAAATCCTCAACTGACAAGCCATTCTGCCTCTGTACTTTCTACTTACTTATCCCACTTAAGCCCTAAACCATCAGAGATTAGGGCTTGATATGTGGGGAATAATCCCAATCATTGCCCATGGATGTAAATAAATCTGCCTCCAAGTCCTGGGTGTCGTTTCAATGTTTCTGCTTGCTGTTGCAAGCACAGTTTTAAGCAGTTCAGCACAGGATGCTAGAGGAGGGCCACTAAAGACAGAGGCGCTCCTGGCTGTCTTCTCACTTGCAGTTGGTGGCACTGACCCATGCACAGTGAGATCCCTGAGGGTAGAATCCAAATGTACCACTCCCCAGTACACTCCGCAGTGTACTACTTCCTTAGGGTGATTTCTGCCCAGCATCTCAGAAGGTAGATTCTGGAGTCCCACCAGCATGACACTTCAGTGAATTTTCTCTGCCTTGCTATATTTTTAATGAGGTTTGGATCCCACCCCTCCTGATGGGCTGGGGAAGAAGAGTAGGGTCCTCTTTGAGATTTCACTCTTCCTTGCGTGCTCCTCTATTTCTGCGATGCCAATATTCTTAGAGTTGTTTTTATCCATACTAGCCAATCCCTCACTGTTTACATTTTGAACTTTCTCTGTTTAAATATTGTGTGACTTGTCTCTTGACTGATACAATAATACTTCAGTGTTCTATGCAACATTATATCTGTAGGAAATTATACAGTTAAAACAACCAGGTTTTACAAAGTTGGTAATATGTATAAAGCAAGACTTACAACACATTTTCAAAGTAAACTATAAGGGTCTTAAAATTGACTTCAGAAAAACTTTTGCCATTACTCTAAGTTGGGAGGCATTTTAATTTTCCAACAATTTCTGCCAAAAGAAAGCTATATTGCACTAAGTAATCAAACCACAATTTAGAAGGACACAACTGAACTTATGTTTTTATATTCTTTATCCCCCTACAAAGCTACATCTAAGATGAAGAGATTTGACCAGCATTGTCATCACCAGGGCATCTGTGGCACAGATTTATAGGAGAGGTGGAGTGAGAGCTGCAATAGGGAGAACAAAAGACAAGGTATGATGAAGTTAATATATCAAATATACACTATTCTTTTAATGAGCTTGAATGAGAAAAGAATACGTGAGAGAAAGTAGTAAAAGTGGAAAAATCACATTCAAGCAATAAAGGGGAAAAGTCAATTTAAAAAGTACTTAAAAGCACATAAGACCTAGGATAAAATAACTGTGTCACTTCAGAGATTACATTATGACAGTCTATGACACTTTGTCTTCCTCTCTGTCCCGTATGATTTGCCCCAGGGGAAATAAGCTGCCATATGGCAAGGAACTGAGGCCCTCTTGTTACAAGCTTTAATGAACTGAGGTCTTTCCTGAACCTTGTCAGTAAGCCAAGTCACACATGGACCTTGAATGGCTGTAGTCTCAGTTGACAGCCTGACTGTAATCTCAAGAGACACCCTAGGCAGAAACACCCAGATGAACTGCTCCTAGCTTCTTAATCCTGAAAAATTGTGAAATGGTAACTTATTTGTCGTTTTAAACTGCTAATCAAAGCAATAAAGCAACAAAGCAATATACACTCATATTCACAAGATTTACCTCACATAGGTCTCAGAACAGTCAGTCCTTAGGACAGAAGGCTCCATGACCCCACCACTCCATCATCCTCAAGCTTCTGTCTTGCTCTTTATTCCTTTTAATAATTATACCACCTGACATGTATTTACTGTCTCCCTAAAATAGAAGATAAGCACTAACAGAAAAGACTTTGATTAGTTTGCTAATAAATCCAATGCCCAATTTGAGAAGCTAATGACTATCTGAAGACACTAAAATGTTTAATGCTAAAAATAATTATGTAGGCATCTATTCTCTAGGTCCCTAAGATAGAGATGACTGTGAAGGACAAAGCAGGTGATAGAAAAATAAATATATAGTAACTGAAAAAAAAGGTAGTAGTACCATCTGGAAAGCCAAGGTGAAAGTTTTTACACGAGGGAGGAAGGGCAGGGATCTGAAAGCAGTAACGAAGAACAGTTCTCTCAGTCCCACTCACAAAGGAGCAAGTGATGACTACATCCTCTCCAGGATGTCATGCTGCCAGTTACCAGTGACTGGTGGAGCTCGCAGCTTTGCAAGTACTTACAATGCCACCAGGAAGTGCAGTTCACCATTTACTATATCTTTATTTCACATAAGCTCCAGACTTGGGTCTCTAGTATATACATACATATACTGAAATTTAGTACTTGCAAAAGTCTAGTTTTCCATCAAAATCACCCACAAAGTGTTGTAGACACACTGTGAAATGTCCCAAACTATCTCTCTTACTCAAACTTTGTGTTCTAGGTCCACTGGCCTTCAAAAGCTTCATATGCCCATTTCACTATCATATAATTATCATCTTTACCATCTTATCTTCTCTAGTTTTCTTTTTAGCAGCTGACAAGGATTTATTGTCTCTCCTCAGAATGAAAGGGGAGCAAACAAACAGCAGACTTTGCTAACAAATCGAGGACCCAGTACTGATCCTCAACCAGCTGACTGTCCTCAGAGATTTCTTACCCAGTTACCCTGGCTTAGCCACATTCTGCGGTGTACACCACTACAGAACCTTTACTTTTTCCTTTATAGTAGTTGTTTATACTGTAACAATAGCTAATTAAAATTTTTGATTCATAACTGTTTCACTTACTAAATAGTAAACTCCATAAAGCAACAGACTGTTTTATTTACCACACTATATGTAGCGCCCAAGCTCAAGGCCAAATACAGCAAACAGAAAATACCCCTGGAATGAGAAAATGAGCAGTGAATGAGTGGTCTGGGCAGCTTGAATAATGATTTAAGTCTTCTATTCATGACCTTGTATAATTTAAGTAATTAATAAATAAGAGTTACCAATTTGCTATTCTATGGATCCTGTTGGGGCCAATGGAGGAGAAAACGCTATTGCAGAAAGAAAAAAAAGTCATAAATTATGTTGCAGAGGGCAGGGAGCCTAGTTTTGGGAGGAGAAGAAACTGATCAATGGCCTCAAGGCAGAACTCACCGTGAGGGAAAAAGAGAAGCAAACACGGGATGAAATAGTGGGGACTAGAAAACAGTCTCATGCCAGGGGCCACAGAAACGCATGGAAGTGGCATATTAGAGTACTACTGAGTAAAGCAGCACATAGGAACACAGAGGTTTTAATAAACCTAGCATGGATTTTAAAGCTGTGAAACCCATCCATCTATGTATAATTTATATAATGACCCAGTAACTATTATCAATTTTCTATAATATGCTTAGAGGCAACAAGTATTAAAACATAGATCTTGTCCATTTGAGTTGTAGACAGAAAGGCACCCTAGAAGAAAGGAATAATGATGAGCGATGTCACAGGGGAAGAGGGTGAGAGGTAGTTTAGGAAAATAAAATATGTAACACAGCAGACCTAATAATTCACATCCTTTGTGCTGTTTTGCTGAAATGAGTGTTGCTCTGGAGGTCTCCTTCTTACCGCTATGCAACCAAATGTGGGGGCTTATCATTTACCTCCGCCCTAGAGCTCTTAACCATTGCTTCCTTTAATCTATACAACACTTTGTGCTTTCCAGATTATTGCTCATTTTTAACAAATTAAGGAAATAAATGCCTAAGCCAAGTTACAGAATTTTGGGGAGAAGACTGAATCATGATTTTTTGTCTCCAAAAACAATATGCTTTTACACATTTATCTTACTTACCTAACACATACATCTTGGCTCCCAGTGTTCTTACGTGCTTTTGCTGGGTGCTGGCCATCAATGACCTTCTTGTGAAAATGCCACTGAACATAGAACCGTGAATTCAGTGTGGTGGCTGGAAACCTAACTTCAGAGAACTATGTCATATTTCTTATGCTACATTTCATTAAAATTTTATTTGTATATGGGATTCTCTCTGAGCAGCAATTGCCACTCTTCCCATTTACCTGCCAGTGTCATATGCCAACCACAAAGGGATCACTGAATATCATAAAGCAGTGGTGGAAAACCTATGGTACATGTGTCACAGTGGGCTATTTGTTATCACTGAAAGCTCTAAAAGATTTACCATCCCTGTCCTGAGGTCATGGTAAATAAATAATAAAATTATTGGATGACTGTAATGAAAAACAGTATCTGTAAAGGGTAAGTCTGTTCAGTTGTCCAAATAAGACTTCAAATATGCATTTCCACAGAAGCACTTATTGTTCACACATTGCTGTTGATCTGAACCATGCTTTGCTTCTTCAATTCAAAAGATTTTATAATGGCAAGAAAAATATTGTCTGCTTGCCAAATCATTGTGGCTATCTTTGAGATGGTTTCTGGGAAGCCTGCCAGCATGTGTTGAGCCAGGAAAACGCTGAGAAAGTACAAGAATCCCACTTAGAAGAGACACGTTTTTCTCCTTAATAATGCCAAATAAAATATGGTCTTATGATTCTCATAATCTACTCTGTCTTTACAGAATTAATGATACAATTTTTAAAAATTGCATCGGGTGTTACCAATTCATGAAGTTTTGTAACAGTGAATTTGGTCTCATCAGAAATCATATTTTTTTAGTTTTCTAGTACACAAACACCAAGGCTTTTTATCAGGTTGTTTGTAAACTCAAAGTCAGTGAATGAATTTTCATCCATCTCCCCGAACCTAGCTTCTCAGCCTTTTCTTTCATTGCTTATTTAGCATCTAACACTCTTCATATGTTGCTTCCTCCACTTGTTCAATAAATATTTACTGAGGAAAACTATGTCCAGGGCATATACATTCAGTGCTGAGAATGCACTGGTTAGCAAAATAAAACAATGGTTGTCTTCCCATAGTTTCTTTGTAATGGGACAAACACATGTATACACAAACTACCCCACCTGTGACTTACTACTGCTTGAGAACTCCTGGTACCACGGGAGTTTTCGGTAAGATCATGATGCTGGCTGAAGAGGCCATACAGAGGCCCTGAGGAGGTGAGTAGAAATCCATAGATTGAAACAGCTAAGAAATGGTGAGAGGCCATGGAGCAGCAGGTGGAAGGGACATAGTCCATCTAACTGGGCCTTAAGAATGGTCCTGGGCCTGGAGTGAAGAGAACAAGACTGGACTAACATGAGAGGAGGCTGCATTTACCCTCATGAGTACGTACAGCTGGGGCCAGTATCTGTCTCAAAGGTAAAAGACAAAAGCACAAGGAGGACAAGACCCATGACCAAACTCACATAACCGTAGCATGGAAGAGTCAAGGGTTAAGCCCAGTCTGGCTCTATAGGCCCCCTCCTCTCCACTACGCAAACAAGTTTTGCAGCTTTATTTGTAAGTTAGTGAGGACTAGAGAAGAGTCTGTACCTGATCCACTCCACCTCCTCTGAGAAGCATCCCCAAAGCTGCTATCATTCCCTTCTTCTGAGCTATCTTCGCACTTCCTGTACTCTTTGCAGGTGCTAAACACATCGACCTTATGCCACACGCCAACACCATATCTGTCTTCTGCTTCAACCATGAACCTCAAGAAAGCTGCAACATGAAGCCTCTGTAGTGCCTGGATGCACTAGATTCAAACACTACAAGTAATTGTTAGATCCTTGTGGAGGATAATTGACTTTAACAATAGACTTTGTAAAGTTACTGAACCCACAGCTGCTGTTTGACCAGTGTGGCATAAAGTTGCCATGGATTCAAAGTGAAAAAAAATAAAACTACAAAGTATATATATATATATGTGTGTGTGTGTGCATATATGTGTGTATGTATGTATATGTGTATATATATTTTAATTAATTGCTTTTTTGGAAACAGAATCTCACTATGTAGTCCAGCCTTGAACTCACTATGTACTCTAGGTGGGATTCAAACTCAGAGCAATCCTCCTGCCTCAGCCTCTCAAGTGCCGGGATTATAGGCATGTGCCACCACAAATTGCTTTACAAAGAATATTTTAATAAAACTAAATTTATTTAATATTCTAAGTTGAAACTGTAGGTACTGGTCTCTCTTTTTGTTATGTAAAATTATTAATACCAAATTATGGATTCTTGATTGTAGTTATGATCTTTTGCATGCAGAAAAATACTAAAATATATAAAAAGGCTTTAAGTGGCCTGTTTTGCTACTGATCTGTGAATTCCAGAAATTTGGAAATAACTATTTTAACTATGCCATTCCTTACCACACTGTGAAGAAATCACACTTTAAAATGACAGCAAGTAATCTCTTATTTAAAAAAATAAATTTAAGAGGTATATCTAGATATTTATCACAACCTAGGAAATAGCTATCTCAAAGGAGCCTTCTTTAGAGCTAACCTAAATCCCTTAGATCAAATCTAAAGCCCACAGACCAAATCTAAAGCCCCAAACTGCCAAACTCTTGATATTCTTTTGTAGGGATTAGGATGAATCCACACCCAAAAGAACTTTTTAGAAAGGAAAATATATAGTATTTTCATTGTCTTCTAAATATTATGAAGTTGTTCTAAAGCTTTTTCCTTTTAATACCAGTTAGCAGCAGATCCTTACTCTTTCTTTACTAGTACCTTGCAGCTCACCAAATAGCGTAAATCTCCCTAATCCAATAATAAATTCTTCTTAACTCTGTAACTATGGAGAGTGCAGGACTTACCAAGGCACTCACTACAAGTACAAATACAAAAGGAGAAGAAAGATTACTAGGTATGATCTGGGCTTCCAACATATGTGGCAATGTGTAACATGAAGATCCTGAAAGGGAAAAAGGGAGCGAGGACCTGGTAACACCCATGCATCAGACACAGGTGAAAGATGCCGCCTCTCCCAGGCTGCTCTCAGTTCTTCCCACACTACACGCAGTATTTCATGGTATGAATGGGAAGTCAGAGTTCCTAAGCTGAATATTTTCCTCTGCCTATGCTGTGAAGGAAAGCTTTTCTTCTTGTTTTAATGGTATAAAAATCAATTTTTAAAACCTCTAGTGTATTCTTTGTAGAGCTTCATCCTATCTGCTTAATACTTAACATGATCTATCCTTATTAAATGCAAAAAACAAAACGGGTATCCTATCTTGAAACCAGGCCCTATTACCATTTCACCTCATCCCACTTTTTACTCCAGTGGCACTGCCTTCTAATAAGCTGCAAATGAGACTGACCTTCTAGAAGCTTTCTATTTTCATTTTGATACTGGATCTTCACTTCTCAGATAGGGACCCTGGGGTTAGCAAGAACAATCCTCCTGCCTCAGCCTCTCAAGTGCTGGGACTATAGGCACGTGCCACCACAAGTAGCTTTACAAATAGCTGTCTTCTATGTTTTCTGTTCTATTTTTCTCCATAGCACCTATAATTATCCAACATAACTTTTCTTCCCACTAAAATGGAATCTTTATGAATGCCAGAAACCTGCAGGGCATCAGAAGACATGAGAATCCACAGGCGGCACAAGCTAAGATGCTATGAACTATGACAATGGGTCGATTTCCTCACTGGTAGAACCGAGGCAACGGCACTTTTTTCAACACCATCTTCATCATCGTTGTCATCATTATTACTATTTTTGCATTAGGTAAGACAGGGTCCCTTATTACACATCAAAGACTGGTTCTCAGATTTCCTGTAATACCAAAATTGTGGATGCTCAAGTTTCTTATATAAAGTGATACAGTATTTGCATGTAATCTGAGCAAATTCTACTGCATGTTTTAAAATGCCTATATTTATAATACCTAATATAGTGAAATGGATGTGTACATAGTTATTACACCATATTTTTAGGTAACACTGACAACAAAAACTGTCTGCACATACTCAGTATAGATGTGAGTTTTTCCAAATATTTTCATTACATAGATAGCTGAATCCAGGAATGCAGAACCCATATATACTGTAAAATGAAATACGTTTTAAAATAAGTGCTAGTCAAAATGTTATCTTGGTCTAATGCTTGTTCTCTCTAGCCCAGCTATCAAAGATTACAGAAAGATTAAATTTTTAGGAATGTTTGAATTCAATGTGGCAATACTATACCACCTAAAAGAATCACTTTCCACCAATGCTTTATTATGGAAATGTTCAAACATACAAAATTTTTTTAAAGTTTGAACTGAACACACATATACCAACAACTGAGATTCTAGAATCAACATCTTACCTTAGCTACTTTTTAACACATCAGTCCATCCCCCATGAATTCAACTTATTTTTGTTATATTTCTTCAGTATAAGATAACCACATGATTTTGTATTTTACACAGTATTTCACAAGGTATTGGAAATCGATAAACACTGGTCTTTTGCTACAGATTCAATGTTTCCAGAAACTTTTCTTGAAGAAGATGGGTGAGTAGCAATGCTGATGGCGAAGTTCAGTAGATGTTTATGAAACCTACATCATTATACTTTCCACAATCCTACAAGGGTACTAAAGAATGAGATACTTCTCTCTCAAAATCCTAAGTTTATAAAATACGAATCCTGGGGATGGCAAGTTATTTACTTTTGCTAAGCTAAGGATCTGTACCTGAGAAATGAAGATCCAAAATCAAAATGAAAAGAGAAAACTTCTAGAAAGTCAATCAATCTTAAAAGCAAACATTTTATTAGGTTAAAAAAAATGAATCCAAAACTTTTGACTAAATTTCCCCGGCACATAGTAACTTTCAACATTTGTTGAATGGATTTTATAGTTTATACATTGTAGTTATTTATTTTTCCAGCAGATGGCAATTATGCATGGAATAACAAGGTTATCAGTTTGTTTTTGCTTGTTTGTTTAATCCCAGAATCTGATTTTCTGGTCTGTGAAGAATGTCAAGGGTATAAATCTAATCATCTTTCCAAAGCTTGAATCCCTTCATCATCACCACTGCTAACGTAACCACCAGTTCTTAAAACCCGTTAAGGAAGAGAGGCCCTGCCTCCTGAACAGCCTCTGGCAAAGACTACCTTGTGAGAAGCGCCCTTCCTAGGAGGCCCTGCTCTCCCTGTGGCTGTCCTCCCCTCATCGAGCTCTAACCCCATACAGTAATAATAAAGAAAACCTCAATTTTCCCCAAGGCGATGCTTCAAGTGTTGGATGGCAGCTAAATGCTGTGCTCTGCCTTCCGGGTTAACAGCATCTCAGCCAGTCTTCAGACGATGTGAACCTCTCCATACCCCTTTCTCCTGGCTCTCCTTAGTGCACACTTCAACTTGTCTGTACGAGATCCTTTATTTCTCTGGTATCTTTGTTCACTTATGTATATTCTTAGTAAACCTCCTCTATTGAAAACTGTGACTCTGTCTTCTATTTTTTCTGTTCCATTTTTCTCCATAGCACCTATAATTATCCAACATAACTCTTCTTCCCACTAAAATGGAATCTTTATGAGCACAAGAAATTTTGTACGGTTTAACACCGTATTTTTAGGGGAAATTATTATTATTTTTTCTTTTTAAGATAGGATCTCACTATGCAGTTCAGGCTGGCCTTGAACTCACTTTGTAGTCCAAGCTGGCTTTGAACTCACAGTGATCCTCCTGCTTCAGCTGCCTGAGTGCTGCGATTACAGGCATGGGTCATCACCCCTGGCAGTGAAATTAGTATTGATTCAATAAATCAATGAAAGTAGTATGTGTATAAGATCACATACTGAAGAAGAAAAGGGTAGTAATTAATTGTATTTAGCAGAACAATGTTTCTACTAATGCAGGAGAAGATCACACATGGCTTCTGCTGGCTCACTTGTGTGCCCCATAGCTCGTTTTGCATTTAATTTTCCAATTATCTTTACAGCAGCTTCCTGAGCCTTATTCTAATTAATATCTGTGAAGCTTACTTTATGGGCCAGCTAGGAATTTGTGATGGAGGCAGCTGCTTATCTCATGGTAGCAGGAACAAGACAGGAGAGGTTGGCATTCCAAAATCCCCTTCAAAAGCACACCATCCTGACCCAACTTCCTTGTCAGAGCAGTAAAGGCTCTGCCCTCTCAAAGTGCCATCTGCTGAGGACAAGCCTTCAGCCTATGATCCAAACCATAACAATACATTTTCAGATGCTTAGTGACTAGGTAGAATGTGTGGACCACTACATTTCTGCTTGTCAGTATTTTCTTTCCCCCAACCCTCTACTTTAGAAATTGTGAAGTATTTAAAATCTATTAGTTTTCTCACAAATCCTTGGTCATTACCATAGAGGAACTGGAATTGGGAGAGGAAACCAGCATTTAAATACATAAACTATACACTTGAAATATACCTAAATATGTCTCGTAACAATTTAACTGTGCTAATAGCAACTATTACCTCTGTTGCACTTAAGATTCATAATCACCTTCACATAATACTGATATAGGAGTAATATTGCTCCCAATCTGTTAGATGTCAGATGTACTGAGTCTGTTTCCCTCGAAACTGAAGAATGAATTCCAAAGGACAATAGAAGTTAAAAGTAGGAAAGATTTATTGAGAGATATCTCTTGAGACAGTAGTAGTCCAGAGTGGGGTTGCCCCTGAGGCCTTTTGTCAGGGTAATTTATAAAGCAAAGTTACAATGTGAGTAACAAGGTGGGCCAAACAATAATCAACCAATAAAATTACAAGCATAGCCACTTAGCTAATATTGATCAATAGGGAAGTGAGGTCTGGGGTATATGGCTGACATCATTAACCTTGGCTTACCCATGACTTCTAAAAGTTGGGAAAGGTTGGGTCCAGGCAACACTACTGAAAGTATACTCTCAAGTTCTGCTTATCCCTTAGGGAAGTTTGCAAGTCTGATTACTGTGACTTCATCTCGAGGCCTGGCCTTCTTCAGATACTCGTCCAGCCACAATTCTGAGGTCTTTATTTTTCTGCAGACTTCCTTGAGAGCCAAGGCCCTCTCTGACTGTATATTAATTTCTATTTAATTTAGCTACCTCTGATGCTACTATCTGGGACTGTGACTGAATGGTGCATCCTAGCTAAAAATGACCTGATCCTCTGATGTAAGTCAGATTGTTAAATTCAAGGATAAACAGAATCTGCAGGAGGACTCCTGGAGGCTGACTGTGCGGCCTCCAGAGTTTTCAACTGCTGCTCTGCAGTGGGCCCAAAAAGAATTTGCCGGTACTGCTGATGCTACTGGTCTGAGGGCCACTGTTCTGAGGTGCTTTGCCCTGGGGACAGAAATAAGTGCATGTCATTTGATTTTAAAAACCACATGTTCCTTTTATTAATAACTGCTTTTTATGCTTGAACTTAAAAATAAAAGGGTCCTGTCTATTATTGAGAAAAATACAAGAATTTACACCGCTTTCAAACTACAGGGAAAAGGCAGCCTACATCAAAACTCCTCTGAGTAAATAACAACTTTTTGCCTGAGAGCTGCCAACTCCCCAGTTAGCATCATTCCAGTGGCTTAGTTTTTATTTTCAATCAGGTGGAATCTGCACATGCTTTCCTCCTCACCTGCCCACATTCCTTTATTTTTCCTAATTATTTTGGGACCTCATAAAGGTTCATTTCAACCATGCTGTTGCCAGCACTTCCAACAAATTTAGCTAGGGTTTTCCTTCTTTGGCCCATTCATTACAGTACTCAGAACTGGACTTGTCCTAATGTTTTCTCTTTTACTTACAAACTAGTATGCCACAGTGAAACTTGTGCAGTGGCATTATTGTTCATATGTAGAATGTCCTACAAAAGTCTCACTGCTCAGATACGGTACTGTTGAAGAGTAGCTGGATCATGGTGCTGCCATGCTGAATGTGCTTCTTGGAGGTGGAGTCTGGTCAGAAGAGGCAGGCCTGACCTGGAAGGGGGTATTCCACCCCAACCCCCGCCAGGGTTCCTCTTTTTCTTTCTTTTCCTGGCTTCCATGGGCTGAGTCAACCTTTTGTTCTGCAGTGTTCTTTTGCCACTATCTTAACACCAGCTGACCACACACTGATGGTGTGAGTCAACATAAGCCTATTCTTTTTGAAGTTGTTGGTCTTGGGTACTTTGTCCCAGCAGCGAGGAAGTAACTATGACAAATGGTTAAAACCATGAGTTATGGGACTTCTGGTAAGATGGCGACCGGGTAAGCAGCAGAGAAAGATCCTCCTGGAGGATCGACAACCAGATACTGAAATACAGCAACATGAGAAAGAAGGAGAGAAATGGATGCCCTGGTACCCTGGACCCAGGAAAGACCTGAAATGGGAATTGAAACTCTCAGAAAGAGCAAACAAGACCTCCCCTGGAGCAAAAGCTCGGAGGGCTGCCATGGCACAGTTAGAGGAAGAGGAGGCGGAAAAGGAAGGAGCCCCCACTCCATACACACCCTCAGCCCACTCCCTCATTCCGGCACTCAGAGCTTCAGCCTCTGAGGCCCCTGCTCACGAAAACATCCCTGATCGGCCAGGGGAAAGCAAGGTCCTGAGAGCTGGTCCAAAATCGGAGAGGAGAAAGTGCAGCCCAAAAAGGAAGCAGCTGTGGTCAGAAGGAGTGGTCGAATCCAACATGAGGATGGGAGGTTACAAAAGCCACTGAAACAGAATCCTCACTCTGAAGAAATCTTTCTAATCAGTGCCCTGAGGCAGGCTGGAGTCAAGGCAACCAGTGAGCAGCTCACAACACCTATCTCTATGCCTGTCCCAAGGATATGGTCTCAGACCTCTCTACTGTGTGAGCAAATACCAACAAAGAGTAGCAGAAAGCAGTGGAAGCAACTCCAGGACCACAGTAATTCCCAGGGATCCAGTCAAAAAACAAAAGGGAGCTGGAGCACAACAGAAAGAGTGAGCTACAGACAGAGGCAGGCTACACAGCCCCACGCCCTTCTCACTCCAACACCAGGGAGGAAGCAAGAGCTGAGTTGCCGGAGTTCAGCTCCCACCCCGAACTCCCTCTCTGAGCACTGTGAGTCCTGGTGGCCCAAGCAGTCACCATATGATCCTGACAACAATGGGCTGAGTCAACAGGCTTCAGGACTCACCCTAAACTACTAATATGAGCACCAAGAGACTCCATACTGCTTGTATATATGAAAAATGTACAAACCTATCGTGTCAAACTACATGACAAGCAGCAGTCCTGGAACCTGAGAGATAACAACATACTCTACACAGCAGACCTGAGAAAATCCTCCAATTCTTTCCAAGAACTAATAACTAAGCTTAGTACACACCATGGACTACCACAATGAGCACAGGCGAAGGAGACCTCATGCTACTTATGCCCAGCATTGTAAGTGCACCCAATGCCCAGCGAGATGGAGAGGTGGGATGAGGCAAAGACATGGAACTAGGGTATACACCTGCCTCTCTAGCTGGGAGGGGATAGTCTCCAAAGTGTCATAGGAGGCATGCAGGGAAACAGGGAGGAGAGGACTCCCTTGGGGTTGCATGAGAGCCCTGAGGACCTAGACTGTGCCTTCTGCAGAGCACTGTTGGGACAGAGTCCGAGAGTCCAAAGGTGCGGTCCCACAGACTTGAATCCACCCAGGAGCACCACCCCCCCCTGGTGCTCCGCCCCATCCCCTGACCATGCCCAGCATTCCACCCTGCCCCCGGGTTGTGCCAGGTGCTCTGCCTCACCCCTGGAGCTCCACCCAGCACCCAGGGTTGTGCCAGGCACTGCATCTGGCCCCCCCTCCAGCTCTGCCAGGCCCGGTGCCATGCCAGGTGCTTCCCCAGAGCTCCACCCAGCCCCTGGAGCTTGCCAGGCGCTCCGCCCGGCCCCTGGGGCATTCCAGGCACTCTGTCTTGTCCCCAGAGCTCTGCTCGCTCCTGTGCTGTACCAGGCACTCTGCCTCACCCCTGGTCCCTGGAGCTCTGCCCAGCCCCCGGGGCATGCCAGGCATTCCGCCCCATACCTGGAGCTCCGTCCGGCCCCCGGGATGGCCCTGAAGACTCACTTGAGCCTATAGAAGCAGATGCACTGGCGGTTCGCTGTGTAACCCCACCCACCTGACCAGACACCCGACAGCTGTGAGGGCTTGCCAAAGGGTGCTTCTCCACCTCCTGCATAGCAATTTGTGTACATCCATGTATTATACAGCATATTTAGAAGCAGCCAAGTCTCTGCCCAAAGTAAGAGCAAGAGGGAGTAAATAAACCAAAAGTGCAGTTATTACCAGTGGGAAGACCACTGACAGGGTGGTAGAACAGTGGAGGTGAAGTGGAGAAAACTGATTAATTGAACTAGCCATCATCTATATAACTGAGTAATAAAGATGAAGATAACATTATGTAATCCAACATCCAGTGGTAACTCCCTACTATTTTCTCTGTAATTTGGTATTTCCTTTACTGTTTTTGTGTTAACAAATGCAAAGATAACACTATGTAATACAGCATCCAGTGATGGTTCCCTACTGTCTCCTCTGTAATTCAGTATTTCCTTTATTGATTTTATTATAACAAATACGAAGATAACATTATGTTATACAGCATCCAGTGCCAATTTCATACTATCTTCTCTATAGCTTGGTATTTTCTGTATTGTTTCTGTGTTATTCTGGGTTCTTTTGTCCTAAAAATAAAATTTAAAAAAAACCCATGAGTTATGGAGCAACACTAAATTTAAATATAGGTTTTGCTATATATTAGGCAAGTTACTCAGTCTCTGTGGGTCTTTGTTTTAAATGAAGCTGCCAGTATGTCTATTATATAGTTACTATTATTATTAAATGAGTTTCTACCCCTTAAGTACATAATTAAATCAACCATACCCTGGAATACATTATTATTGTGACTATCACATCACCACCATCAACCACTAGTTTCACACATGTACTAAGCACTTTTGAGAGAAAAAAGGTCATATAACACTGCAAACAGGAACACTATAGGAGTAGAAGGCCTCAAATAGTATAAACAATGTATACAACAGTGTAATCAACACTAGTATAAATGGAATCGGTTGGTGAATGTTTTTGTCAATAAGTCACAATATTTTGCTAAACTTTTACATTGTCTCATTTAATTAATATAGACTTGTACTTTCATGTTTATTAAACATTACCTAGATGTTCTATAATTTCCACAAATTTGGTATATTCAAAATCTGTATTCTCAACCTCAAACTTCTCTCACCTAATTGTTATCTTCTGTTTCACTAAATGGTATCATTATAATCTAATGGCCTAAGACTGAAATTTAAACATCATTCTGACTCTTCATTCTTCCTCAATTCTGCCTGACCCAAAACTACCTCATCTAAATTCATGGTGTACTGCAAAACTAGTGATGAATGAAAGACAAAAGTTATGATTCCAAAGAAGTTTTGAAGTGTGTATAACCTTGGTCATTGAAAAGTGAAGTAGAAAATTCTAATAGGCAAATAAAAATAATGAAGTAGAATACTTTGGATGGGAGTGACCCAATTTAAGTGCTACTGCCTTATGCCCACAGTCTCCTGTGTTTCCTTTTCCAGTTCCTCAACCAAAATTTCACAAGACTCTCAAAGGTGCCTTATAGAAAAGGCTGACACTGTTACCTCTACCAGAATGCCCTTCTTCTCAGCTCAACACTAGGTCCATCTCAAACGTTATTTCCTTCAGTGTTCCTTATTTCTTCAGCTAAAATTCATTCTTTCTTACTTCCAGGAGCCTTTATCAATCTCTTTCCATGAAATCTAACCTTTTTCAATGAGATACTGTGATTCCGACATAAATAGATAAATATTTACAGTAAAGTGTACAGAATGAAGGAACAGGATGAAACTGTGGCCTTGATTAGTGATATAAAATCTCTTTTGCAAGAGCTTTCTGGCAATGGCTCTCAATTTCATATGTACACTGGGATCACCTGGACAATTCTGTAAATATTGATGGTTGGGTCTTGAGTGCAGCTAAGCCACTGAGGTTTGTAAATATTCTCCATGTGATTCTGATGTGCAGACAAGACTGATGAGTATTGTTTTACAGGAAACATAAAAAAGAGGTAAAAGATTAATATTAGATTTTTAAACAGAAGGAAAGATCTGGTTGCTATCAGATAATAAGCAGCTATTAAAGCTTGACTATTATCTGCTCTGGAATAGAAGTAGTGAAAGTAGACAGTAGGGAGGATTAAAGCAAGTAAATGATACTTCAGGGGTTTTGGAAGCAAAGAATTCATTTTGGAGGCACTAAAATAATGTACAATTGATTCTGTACTGAAGCTGGAAAAGAAGAGAAGGGTTGGAATGAGAGCCAATCTCACCTCCACCAATATTTCAGGCTTGTTCTTGCCTCTAGTGGCAGAGATGAGTACAGCAAATTCATAGAGGGAATTCTAAGGAAGATGTTCCAAGTTGGCAAGTTTTCTAAGATGACAGAATCTAATGCATGGCAACAATGGTGTGCTGCTGAATTGGAGAGGAAACTCATAACTGTAGAGAATTTTTAACATCAGGGTGACTTGGTCATCAACAGCAATAAAGAATATTCACAGCAGCATCTGAAATCATCAAGAGACACAGCAAATATGGATAGCAGTGTCCCTATAAGAACGGGAGGTTTGGGAGGACAGGTAGTTGAGGAAGAACTCTTGACATGTATGAGGAAAAGCAGATCAGCTGCTCTTTCACTAATGTGCCTTACTCTTCTCCCCCCAAAAGTTCTTGCTTTTCAGAAATCCAGTTATGTATTTTGAGATACTCCTGTGCTGATAAATGTAATAACCAAAATTTTTTCGCTGCTAAGAACTAGATTTTAAAAGAAAATGGAGTACTGTAATTCCTAAACTGGAAAGGGATGTACTTCTAAAATTTAACAATTGCTTATGGCAAACAAAGGAATGAGAGGATGAAAGTGTCATTAAAATGACCCCATGTTAGAATTGACATATGAAGACTTCCCCTTGGCATCAATGCTTCCCCCAAACTCTGATTCTTCTCACCTACTTAATTCCTGCCTGCCGTTCAGAAACCTGTCAATTTGGAGGAGGAGAGACCACTTTAAGCACATATTAAGCTTAACTACCAGAAAATCCAAATCTCTGTCTCGCTAAATGCTCTGAAGGCCTCAGATTACTGCAAATAAGTCAACCAACAGCAGTAGATTTCCCATTGCTGGGACATAACACTTGATACCCACACCTTGACAGAGACTTTGTTTTGTTTTTGGTGTGTGGTCTATGGTCAGCTCGCTCCTAGGCAGAAACCTCACTGTGGAAGGGTGTGTGGCAGAGCAAAGATGTTTAACTCAGGGTGGCCAAGATAGCAGGAGGAACAGTGCCAGAGAAGAGGGGGCAAGGACCAGAGACTGTGAGGCTATACCTCCACCCAGAAGTGTGTGTCCGAAAGCCAATCAAGTTGACACTTGGCCCTGACTGCCATACCAACATTCATCTATGGGACAATCACAACAATTCTATAGCAGGAGGCAAGGATATTATCATTATCTTGTGACCTTTAACTACCATAGCTATTACACAGAATAATTTCATTATATATAGTAGCATTCACCTTCACGTAAAAATGCTAGAATATTTTCACTTCAGTAAAATTTGAAAGCTAGTTTATTCTAATAGTGATGATTAAAGTAAACTTAATTTTTATAAAGAATGTCAACCTCCTACTGATCAGGAGGTAGGGAATAAAACTTCAATAACTGGAGAATGCCATAACTAAAAAAGGCAAATGCAAAGGAAATCAATTATAATATTCCTATTAAGGGCAAAATAGTTCACATTACTATCCCACGCCATTATGGCAAGATATAGTTGCATCACTAGGTACAAGAGAAAATGGCACAGCCTATAGGATAGGTAAAAATATACCAGAATGAATAATACCTAATATTTGACAAAGCAGAGCTATTTCCAGGTCATGGATTAAACCCAGAGTAAAAGTGGTTTACTGATCTGTTTACATCATTCTCCAGACAAGGATTAAAACTGCTGTTTTGTTCTGACATATGAGAAATAACTATGTACATAGTCCACTCTCGAGTATATGCACTCAGCAGAAAAAATCCTGAGTTAACAGACTTGACACCCTGCACTCTGCTGCCGAAATAGATCTTGAAAATCTTTAAAGAATATTCATTGAAAAGTCTCAAAAAGCAAAAAAAAAAGAGATAAGCACACTGCATTAAACGTTAAATGTCCATATTAAGAAAAGCCATCCTTTATAAAGTGAACACATGTTCATTTCTTATACATGGAAGGAAATTGAGTCCAAGTTGACAACGATGGACAAAGGAAAGGAAAAGGATGGGAAAAAACAGAAACAAGGGTTCAGAGAAAGAGTGAGAGAGAATAAGATGGCATACTTACATTAAGAGTGAAGTCTAACATGGAATAAAGACCCCATAAGAATGTGCTAAGTGCTGCAATAATCTCAGAACTCAGAGCCCAAGGACCGCCATCACCATGGACACACTCATTTCCAAAGCTCTGATGTTTCTTTTGGGTGACCAGTGGAAATTCCCGGAGCCATTCTCTCAGCTGTCAGCCCCAGCATCACACACAATAGTGGTGAGTCTAATGGCACCATCTTATCCTGGAATGGGAGTGGTCCTCCCAGAGGTGACTTCATAAGGTCTGCATTATGCTTCTTTTCCCGTGTCAGAGTAAACCCTACATGGCATTCAAAATGGCGCTCCTGCCACATCATCCAGTTCACTCAGAGAACAGCTCTTGTGGCTGACAGTCTAACCTCTCCAGCACGGGGTTAAAAGCCTGGGTGTATGATGGAAGGCACATGCCAACCTGGTCATCTGCTCAGATGGTGCTATGACCAGACCCTTGCTGGCCTTGGTGGGTGCCCCTCCTCTACTACACAGTTTGCAATCACCACCTGCTCTGCTACCTGTCTCTGAATTCTTAGATAGGTAGCTTGGAGCAATGAACAAAATCCTTCTTCACTCAGTCTCTCTCCAAGATAACACAAAAATTCAGTCATCAGTATTAGCCTGGCGGACTTCAAAGTTCCTCATTAAAATTCTGCTAAGTCACAATGTTGGTCAAACTAAACTATACTGAAAAATTCTGAAGTGTAAGTATTTCATTGCGTGGCAAGAACATTAATATGGAGAGGTTGAAATATATGTGAAATAAATAGATCATGACTAAATATCACACAAATTCTACATCATTTAAATCTATGTATTATGACCACATAGATGTTGTATGTAATACTAGGCAGAGAAACATTTGCTGAACAGAGAGTATTTCATTTTAAGATTGTTTCTACTGTGCAGACACATATCATAAAAATATACTAAATGAAGAGAATACCAACAAATAATGAAATTAATAAATAAATATCAAGAATAAATAATACAATTGATCAAGATAAATAATAAAATTCTACACAGCAAAAATTTCATTCCAAGAATGGGAAAAATGTACAATGACATCAAAATATACTATACTATAAACATATTATGAAAATATAAATTTTACTCTTCTTAGCACATAAAAGAAACTGTTTTCAAAGTTAATTGAGGCTTTCTGTATTAGAAGGGACATAAAAATGCATTTTCTTATTAAAGCCCAATACTGTACATACACAAAAATATTTAGAGGGAAAAAAATTCCCTTGCCTTTAACATGCATGTGTACATAGAAACAAGCTCATATATACTCATAGGATCAAAATACACTGACAAAAAGTTATGTTTAGCAGATCTCAAAAAATAAGCCAAAAAACGTGCTAGACCTTTTATTTCCCTGACTTTCAGCCTTAACAAAGAACACAGAAAGTACCAAAGTAACAGAAAAGAACATATAGACCACACTTCAAACAAACTGCTTGTCAGTGTTAGGACCTGATTTGACAAACAGATTTAATCTACTTCCTCAAAGGCCATGCTGTCATGGTGAAGGATAAACAGTTTCCCCTACTGAACTGCGCTTGCTGTTACTATCCAGAGAAGTGCGGTGTTCTTCTGCATCTGGCATTCTTGCAGGGGTAACTTCATTATTTGTCTCCTCTTCCCTAGGTGACAAGGTTTCAGTTAATTCATTTGCCATTAAAACTTGAAAAGATTCTCTTGCATCTTCAATGTTCACCTCAATCCCCAAAGCTTTTAGAATGTCACATTTGCACATGGGGCACGTGCCATGGGCTAAAATCCAAGCGTCAATACAATTCTTGTGGAAAATGTGCTTGCAAGTCAGAATGCGAATTGTATCATTAAGCTTAAAGGGTTCAAGGCAAACTACGCAGCTATCTCCACTTGGATTTAATTCCTCATCCCCTTCCTTTAATACCCGAACGTGGAGGTGGCCAAAAGCTTTCTTAACATCTGTGGCTAATTGCTGCCATCTCCTGTTTTGACGCCTTGCTACGCAAAGTCTATGAATGTGATACAAGGCAAAATACGTTAACGTAGCTGTAGTGACAATCAAGAAAGAGACAAAGTAGTGATTCATCCAGACGACATATTTTCTCCCCACCTCAACCGTAACTGTAACGGGAACTCCCATCTGAATTATATGCAGAAGTTTCATTCCTTTTAAGTTGCTAATCAAAACTACAACAATGTCTTCAAAAGGCCGATGAGACATAGGGGAAAGGTGATTGCCACTTCCTGGAAAGTTATAGATGACCACTCCACAGGCTCCCTTCTCAGTTGCCACCTTAATTTTCTGTGTGAAGTTACAACCGCCCCGTTCAATAAGGGCAAGCCATGTGACCGAGTTTTTTGGTATGCTGAAACTGGTATTAGTATTACATGCATTATTTTTTCCATCTGGAGGCACTAGAACTCCTGTCACTTTCTTCAAAGTGGAGCTTCTTCCGAATACTCCAGTTTCCCCTACAACTGACAACACGCGGTTCCCAACACGAAATGATATGTTCATATAAGCAGTCCAAACTGCATCGGCTTTACAACAGCTCAGGGTGAAAAGCCAAAGAAAACTGAATTTCACAAGCCAGGAGGAACAGGTCCTTTGTCCAGTGCCAATCTTAAGGAGTTTCATCTCTCTCTTTGCTTAATAATTTAAGAACTAAAGCAAGAAAAAGATGTGGCTTCTGCACCTGTTGACAATTTAAAACAAGAAGGAAAAAGGATCCCGAGGGATCTTTCCTGGGAGAAAATAAGATCCGCTGTCCTTCAGCATGCTTTTGTACGAAATTTTTAAAGATGTCTTGAATTTCAGATGTTTTATTTGAGAGACAGAAACTTTACACTGAAAAAAATCTCTAGTCTCCTCATTGTAATTTTAGCTACATTGTAACTTTAGCTACCACCTACTATTACATGGTGTGATTATGACATAAAAGACCAAGTAGCCAATTAGATAAGAGCTTAGAGAGAGCTGTAAATCTATTGGCTTAAATGTTTCCAATGTTATCATAGGTGGTTTCTGTGCTATTAAAGGATAGATGCAATCACTGAACTACATAACATGGCTGCAGGTAGCACACTGAATATGAAATTGATATAATGTATATACCTTAAAACTCAGGGCATAAGCAGGGATACTGTACAACTATCATTTTTCTTCACAAGAAAATAATTCCAACAAATGACAAGCTGGTTCTTTTAAAAATAAATGACAGTTAAAAATTAGTATTTTGATCAAGTGTGAGGTAAAAGTAGTAAGTTTGTAATGCTAGTTTTACATCATATTTGATTACAGTGTTAATTCATTATCATAGAAACTACTGTACTATTTAATATAAGCTTTTTTCAGAAGTTTATTGTTTTTGTCCTACTTTGATTTTTTAAATTAGGGCACTCTACTCAAAATTTTGTTTCCTTTCTTAAATTTACAACGATTATATGCACAGATGACAGGAGAAAAACAGAAAGACTAATATTGAGGGAAGCTCTTTATTGTTTTTCGGACTGCTACAACTGTTACTAATATAATGTAACCACATACTGATGGAAGAGGAGATGAGGTGTAGAGGAAAGATTAAATACAGTAGCATTAGTTAAGTAAATTCATTTTTTTTTTAAAAAAAGGAGCTATTAATTTTGAAAAGAAAAATTCCAAGGCCCACACTTAAAGTTGACCACTGACAGAAGCAATGGTTAAAGGCCATAAATTGATTTTGACAAAAATTTTGACCAAACTCAACAAACACTCCTAATGGATGTTTTTTTTCTTTCTTCTCCAAATTTATACACTGTCAGTTCTCTCTAGAATTTTGATACCCTCATGTCAATGCACACTGTGGCTTAAAGCTAAAGAATGGTTTGTCAAGTAACATGGTCCTCCACAGCTGCCGCCACACATTTTCTTAGGAGTACAATTCAGTGGTTGCTCAGGCAAAAAAAAAAGGCAAAAACTTTTACCTTGAATATAAATGTCTCCGCCTTCTGTGCATTTGATGCTTAAAGGCAGTTTTAGTTGGGCCTCACCAGGATAAAAGAGTTGGTAATTTTATGAAATGTGAATCAACAATATGGAAATTTGAAGCAAAAAAAGAGAAAAAAGCAAAGGTTCTACACACCCAATAAAATATGGTATAAATAGGACAGTATATTGATGTGATTCCTTTAGCTTACAATAATTCATTTGCTGTAAGGTCATTTAATTTTATTTCATGTCTACACAAATCAGTATTTTAAGAAAAAGCAGAGTACACGCTGTGTAGATTCTCTAAGTATCATCTAAATCTGACATAAAAGTTTGAGCATATTGTCCAGAAAGTATGATTTTCATCAAAACAAAACCCAAGTCCTTCACCTTTTCATTGTTACACAAATATTTATTCATCAACTAGAAAAGAGAGGTAAAATATGGCAAAAATTGTAATATGGAAAGGCAATTGAACAAAATTTCTGCTTTGTCTGTTATATAAATCTCAAGGTGAGAAATATTCACTGCCATTTGGAGAAGAAAAAAGCATCCATTAAGGACACTTTTAGAAGAAAAATCTGCTACCATAACTGATTCACTATGTTAGTATTTAAAGAGCTTAGCCAAGTAGAGGTGAATTTTTGTATTGTTTCTCTGAGGCCCATAATAATTTATAAGTTTTAGTTACTTAACCAAAAGTACCATTATATAAGATAATTATTTACATTACCCACCCATCAGGAGCTCTGAAAAACAAATTTTTTGAATATTAATAAAATGAACTGACCAAGGTAAATTAATTGTAATGAAGTTTAATGAACAGGAAAAAAAATATATGTTACTAAAGACCAAAAAGGAAAATCTGAAAACACAAATTAACATTTTAAAAGCAGAAACTTTAAACTAGAACTTATTCCCTATTGAACTGATATCATAATCAGTAATTTGTTGATAAAGATTATATTGATTATAACATATACTAATGTCCTTGTTTGAAGAAAGGCAAAGATATATAACAATTAGAACTTATTAGAAAGGCAACATCCAAATATCTGGAAATGAAATGGAGTTTTATTTTTATGACATATAAATTCACCTTCTTGAGTACTTGGGTAGAGAAGCTGATTTGACACTTTCTCTCCGTATAAATTGAGGTAAGAGAATTCATCTAATCTAAATCTTTGGAAAGATTTGGCTACATCTTCAGAAGGTTCTCCGCACTTAACTTTTCAGAATGTCACACTTGCACATGGGGCATGTCCTATGGGCTAAAAGCCAGGGGTCAATGCATGTTTTATGGAAAAAATGTTTGCAGGTTAAAATACGTACTACATCTTGAGGTTTGTATACATCAAAACAAACAACACAAGTATCCTTGTGTGGATCTACCTCTTTATCCCCTTCTTTGAGCACTCGAAGCTGAAGCTGACCAACAGCTTTCTTCACTTTAGCCTTTACTTGTCTTCGCCTCCTGGCAGAGTAAATGAGCACACCAGATCTCCAGGCATAGTGCAGCAAAGTGTAAGCAACAGTGGCTGATAGAACAGTAAACAAAAACATGACACACGGTTTCAGCCAGGGTATGTGCACTTTCCCTACTTCAATGATGATGTTCACATAGATGCCTTTCCGAATCAAGTGCAACAGTTCCATGCCTTTTAGGTTGCCTATCATCACGGCTACTGTGTTTTCAGTTCCCTGGTGAGACATAGGAAATACTTTGTTGCCAGTACCTGGATAGTTATAGATGATCACCCCATTTGCTCCCTTCTCTGCAGCCACATTGATTTTATGTGTAAAAGTACAGCCTCCTCTTTCAATGAGGGCCAGCCAAGAGTCCGCCTGTTCAGGTCTGCTGAAATTGGTGAATGGATTACAAGCATTCTGATTCCATCCTTGAGGAAGTACCACAGCACCAGATACTCTTTTCAGAGGAGAATGGTTCCCGAATATTCCACTTTCTCCTAGTTCAGATATGATTCCATTTCCCGCCTGAAACGTTATGTTCAGATGAGCTGTCCATATTGCTTTTCCTCTGGAGTCAGGAAGGCTGAGTAGCAGAAGGATGCTAAGCCTCAAGAGCCGTGATGAAACAGAACTAGGAGTTGAAGGATTAAGTCTACGTGGGTTCATCCTTCTATCTGCCTACCAACTGACAGTGATGAAAAACAAATCATTACTTGTAAAAGAAAGTAAAAAAGCTAGTTAGCTTCAATTACTGGCAGTAGAGTGCTAAAGCACATAAATGGAAGAGGTCTGTGTGGATCAAAGATATTTTGCTCCCTCTGGCATTTCCATTTTTAGTATATTATCTTACGATGAGATAAAAGAGCAACAGTTGTTACTATTATGTATTTTCAAGAAAATTATGACTTCTTAATGAAGAAATTGTGACATCAGAGATAGTTAAACCAATCCAGGAGTTTATAGTAATGCCTATATATTACTACATAATGAAATTGAATTGGCCAAAAAGGTATTAAACAATGATGCAAAATAAATATATATACATAATATGAACTCTAAAGCAATATATATGTAAACGTCTTTTAAAAACCCTTGAGTTTTCTTTTCCTACATATGAATAGATTAAAAAGTACCTAACTATTTTTTTTTCCTATCTTAAGACAAGACAGAAATGATTCATGGATTAGTGCCATACCAGGCAGGGTGCAAGGTCTCATGTATGTTTCCTTATCAACTGATCTGCCACTGTGGGGTGAATAGGAACAAATCATTCTGACTTCTTTCTGACGTTAAATAGGGTTCACGGCCTCACCAGGTCTAAAAATTCAACATGATGGAAATGGAGTACAAACTCATAAGCCTGACACGTCCTACCTTTAACAAAATGCACCTTCACTCACTGAGGCAGTTGCTGAGAACCTACCATGTGCTACAAATACTAAGGGTCTAGTATCAGAAAATAAATGGAGCTGGGTAGATTTGAAGCAAATCAACACATTTCACTCAAAATTATGTGAGGCTTTGCACAAAAGCATAGAATATCAAACGAATAAATGGAAAAGGGTGCAAACTGAGCTTGGGGGGTCAAGACCTACCTCTTTCAGAAAGTACTATCTAGTCTGAGTCTTGCAAGACAGATCAGCTACAAAACAAAGAGTGGAGATTTCAGACAGAGAAAGCAGCAGCCTCAAGATTCTATGATAATAAAGAACACAGTAAGTTAAAGGATCTGAAAAAACTGAGCTCAGTAAAGAGAGGACAGATGATGAAGGAGGAAAGGTAAAGATTAAACACACTATTCAGGTTTCTAAGTGTTAGACTGTGGCCTCTAGATTATGTCCCCAGGACAAGAGAAACACACTATAGTGTTCTCAGCCTGGAAAGTGACTTAAATATCTTTCTATTGTTCATTATCTTCTATTTAAATCCTCACCTAGAGTCTATGTCACAGTGAACAAACTGATAACATTCATTCAAACAACTATCTGCTATGTACAGGATGCCTACCTATGTACACCAGCTATGCTGCAAGCTCTGAGAATATGAAGGGAAAATCCGTTTGCCCATGAGCAAATCGGATTCAAACATTTAAAACATAGTCATGTTGGAGAATTTTGTCATTTTGCACAAAACTGTTTTGTACCCTATGCCCCATATTTTAGTTAATATTTGCTTTAAAAAATAAAACAGGTCAAATTCCCCATTCCTACACTTTTATTCAGGCATGATGCACTTTATTTCTGAACCATCCTTACAGATACATTTTTTTTTCATGTTCAAATGGCATGTGAATTCCTCACTGACTCTCCATTAACATCAACAAACCGAAGCCTCCCTAAGAATACAGTTTAAAATAATCATGCTAGGGGCTATTTAATAATTTGTGATTATTTAACCTTTCAGGATGAAACTGAAAAATAATGTAATTCTGATACTGCTTTTTTGTTGTGCTCATTTTTTGAAGTGACAAATTTAAATCATAACTTTATTTTGTGTCAAGACATTTTTAAAGGTTCATTGTTTGACTGAAGGGAACAATCTGTAGAAACTTAGTAACTACTGTATTTTTCTCACAGTGGTTAAGGCAATAATAACTAGAACCTCCCCTCCTCTTTTCAGAGTGAATTTAGGACAAAATGCTCGTGCAGAAACAATTTTCTACCTGTTACACAGTAGTTCTGAAGAGGAGGTAATTTTGTTTTCTAGGAGATATATGGCTATCTCTGGAGATATTTTTGTGCATCACAACTAAGGAGAGCTCTAGTACATAGTGGACAGAGGCCAAGGAGGTGGCTAAACCAAATACCCAGAGAAGTCTCACACAGTAAAGAAGTAGACAGCTCAAAGTGTCACTAATGTAAAAGACAGCTTGTGCTAATGGAACAGACTTGGGAAAGGCAAACTATTCCAAAACCCATTTATCCCTTTGGACTATACTATCTGAGCTTTTGTCATGCAATAAACTTTGATACTCATCACTACATCTGTCAAATATGATATCCTTAATGTGACTCAATTTCCTATGTTTTCCAGGAACAGGAAGACATCTACTGTGGTAATTAATTAGTCCAGTAGATATGATTACTAATTACATCCATTTTATCAGAATCAGATCAAAGAGTCTTCTAAGTTCAGAATGGTTGAGTGGGAAAAAACTAGGTAAGAAGGAAAAATTTTCCAAGAATTTATTAGATTTCCCTTAATGTCTCTTTAGCTGGAATTACTTCACAGACCCATGTTTAATGGAGTTCCTGGAAGTCATGGTGCAATCACTGTGACTGGGTTAAGTTAATCATGGTTTTCTCTGTTGTGGAGAAGACTTTTCCTGGCTAAACACACAACCAAAGGAAAGGTGACAATATCAATGCCTTATAGCCAAGGAGTAAAGACATGAACTGGAAAATGAGTATATGAAATGACAAATACATGCTCTAAACTTCTGGGATATAATCAAAAAAATAAAAGTTAATGATTAAATACAACATATATGTCATATGTGCTATACCCAAGATGCTCAGGTGACAAGACACAACATAATCCTGTCCTTAAGGACAGAAGCACCTAGGTAGGAGAAAAAGAGTTATACACAAACTGAGAATATCCATGTACATACTCTAATTTTGAGGTTTCTTTTAAAATCCCATTACAACTATCTGTGAAGTAAAGAAAAAATTTCACTGATCTCGATCTGCTTCTTGACTTCCACTGGTAAAAATGCTCATATTTCCAGAAACCTCCATTCTGATAAAGAAAAAAAAACTAGGTAAATATTTACTGCATTAGATACCATCTCTAAGTTGCAAGAAAAACAGAAGGGGGGTCCATTGAATTACCAAAGTAACAGTATCCTGGGCTATGACATTACAGAAAATCTCTAGCAATCCACGAAATACACTTATTTTGCACTTAAACTCAAAAGTGGTAACTATAAAGGCTTTCAGCAAGGAATTAAATGCATTACAATTGGATTTGAAGGCAAGAGAACAATAGTTCAAAGTAATTTACTTAGAGTGACAGAAAAGCAAATAAAGCCAGTAATAGTATTTTTTGAAAGCAGGAAACTTGATTTTATAGTAAAATTTTATTCTCAAATTTTATTACATTTGGTTAAAAACTGGTAACTTGTCATAAACATTAACATACTTAGCTTCTACTCCTAAATTTTTCCTGGGATATAATAAGTTAATCACTACCTCACATATGCTCTACCATATATGCAATAAGAGAAAATTAATTTAAGAAACATTTTTCTTTTTAAGCTTTCTGAATCTAGGAAAGTTAATTGTGAATATGCTAAACAGAGAACCAAGAAAATTAAAAATTTAGGTATGAGTTTCTGAATTATATTTATGTTCACACACTGGAAGCTCCATAACACAGTAGGAATACATGGGAGCATGGTAAGAACTCTTAATCTGGTAACAACTACACAGGAATCTGAGTTTTAAAAGCAGATTCCAACCATGTGTGTGTGAAAGAGGACAGTGCTGTGGGTGACAGAAGGGGGAAACTATGGATATGACACGTGACATTGGAAAGCTCTCAACTGAGTTTCAGATCCTGAGAGGGTCAACAGTAGGCAGCATGCAGGCAGATAGTGAGCACTAGAGAGGTGAGGGAAGGTAAGGCTCTGTCTGAATGATTATGATGGTAAGCTTTACAACACTTCAGTGACACTTTCCCCTACTTCGTTGTGATCTTCACAATCATTTTCATAGTCTAGAATTTTGCAACAGTGGCTTATATAACCTCCCCACCTCAGTCCAATTTAAATTCTCTTGGTTGCCAAAAAAAAGTAGCAAAGTTCATAGTGGTATTCCTGTTTGCTTTAAACTTTAGGTGGCTCCCTTTAAACAAAGAATAATCCCAAGCTTCCAGGAGTAACATATCGCCACTGCAGTCCTCCTTCCTTCAGTCAAGGCTCATTTTCTACTAGTATCAGATCTGAAATTTATGGTTCTCCAATTTAAACAGATTAGGATTTCCAGTGCTCCTCTTACAATAATCACCATGAAGCATCCTATACAGGCTTTTTCTCCTTCTACAAAAATTAAGCTGTCTCTATTGTATGTACTGTAATATGGTCCCAATTATTTCCCTCTCTACTGATACCTCCTTGCAAAGTAATTTAGAATGCCTTTCTACCAGAGCCTTTACTTCCAGGCCCCTTGAATCTACATAGCATACATAGGCTAGGCATGGTGGCACATGCCTATAATTCCAGCACTTTGGAAAGCTGAAACAGGAGGATCACGAGTTTGAAACTTGCCTGAATCTACACAGTGAATTCAAGACCAGCCTGAACAATACAGTGAAATCTCACCTGAAAACAAAGTAAAACAAAACAACTGAAAACAATACTTTTCCTTCTTACTTTACCAAATACATGACAGGACCGTAACCAAAGAGACTAGACACTCATAGCTTTCAGGAGTTACTAGGGGTAAGTTCACATTCTAGTCTTTGCATTAAAGGAAGAGAAAGAACTGAATATCCATAAGTAAACAGAAGATTGAAGATTAAGAATTGGTAGAATTGTTATCTTTTTTGAACCTAGATCAAAATCCATCTTGATAGTAACCATTTAGACTGAATATTTGTTGGAGAGGGTAGAGAATAGGTAATATATTCAAACAAGGAAAAAAATGTACCCAAGCAGAATCTGTTGAATTAGCACCAGAACATGATGAATTAGCACCAGAACATAAATTAGCACCAGAACAGGCTATTCAGCTTCTCTTAATGAAACTGGAGAGTGAGGAACAAATAGATGTGAAGGCTCCTTAGAGGTTCTGCCATTTCTAATTTATCCTGAAACCTAATGCAGACTATAGACCTTCCTAAGCTACCATCACTCGCAGAAGATTTGCCTAAACTTTGCTAGGTAAGACAAGTCTCATGAGTGCAGTGAACTCTGAATAAACTCTTAGTACTCAGAAACAACAAAGCAGAGGTGATTAAAGAGATTTTCCCATTTAGAACCCTTATATTTTTCCAATTCACAGGACACAATTTAATTCCTCCCGTGAAACACTAGGGAAGAAAAAGTCTGGACTCATCACACCAGCACAAGCAGTGTACTGAAGCACCAGGCAGCATGACAGAATTTGAGAAAAGCAGTCTGCTACGTTTTAGCTGTGTGAGATGAGACATTCTCTGCCTCAGTTTCTCATTTGCAGGGTGGGGAAGAAGTACCTGTCTCTAGGAGCCATGAGAGTATCAGAACACACATTTCACATCTACTTATAAATTACCAACAACATTGCTAGCTCTGCTGGCACTCAAATGGGCCTTTGTTCTCTTCAGAACCCTACAATGCCTTTTTAAAAACCATTTCCTACCTCATAAATTCTTCTCAACCTTCAAAGCCCTTGTTTCTTAGTCTCCCTTGTCAAGACAACCTGCTCCTATTTCACCTTGCTTTTATGCCTATTTTGCCTTATAGTTAGATGTTCACGTCTGTCTATATTTTCACTTGATCTTGAATATCTGGGGGGAATATGTTGCTCTTATTTATTTTTTAAAATTCTGTTTTCTTTCTCCTGTTCCTATACTAGCAAAACAAAACAAAACAACAACAACAAAAAAAAAGATAAAGAAAGAAAACTTGCTTGGGATCCCTGACAAATGTTTGAACTTTTAAGCACTTACTCTTCAAAATATTAAGATATATCAGTAGCTTTTCCAACCTATGCCTTGTACAACAACCAATTTTTTTTAAAGCACAGGCAATTGTTTGACAAGTCTTCTCTCAGCAGAGAATTACACTGACAACAGTTGTCCAGAAAAAGGCTTATTTAATATTACAGGATCAGACTCCATGTGCCTTACATTTTCTCTCCAACAATCAAGAATGAATTCCATTCACATCTCTTTTCTGAAATATGTATTAAGTATAGAATGAAATATAACTATAATATTTGAAATAAAAAAAGAAAAGCAGCCTTTGCTGGGTTAAAACTGCTACCTTATTTTCTATATGAAGTAATCTATATTTACCTGGAAATAGACATATAGATACTGGTATCTGTACATAGACCTATACCTATGAATCCATCAATAAGCCTTCATAGACATTATCAGGGAAAACTATACAGATTAATTATGTAGACCTCAGAACCTCAAAGAAAGTTCTAACATCATATCAGCAGTAATACTTAAAGCAAATTTTCTAACCATAATAAAGTCTCTCCAACCCAGACTGCCTTCTATCCCCAACCAAGATACAGTCAAATCCTGCAATCCCCACAAAGCTTCCCTAGTAAATCCAATCCAAATGGAGCTCTTTCTAGTAGGAATGATCACAGTATCATTTTTGTATTCTTAAAATATTTTACATTAAAATAGTATAATACCCTATATGTATCTTTTAAATAAAAAGCACTCATGTATATTCTAAGAAATAAGCAGTGATTTCTTCATTTTGCTACGTTTTTTTCTTTGCAAATTATTTGCACACTTACTTGTGATGTTTTTTATGTAGATGTTAAAATAATGCTAGTTTATCTCCCCTGTAATATTTTGCAAATATTGTACTTCTCTCAAATTATAAGCTTTTAGAAGGTAGGACTTTGTTATGTCCCTTCGTATTCCTATGGAGGCTTATATAATGATTCACATGCCTTACCATGTGCTACTGTTTCTCATATCATCTTCAGTACAATCTAAGAAGCAACCATTCAATAGCTACACTATTAATTCCTTCACTATTCATTCAATTTATTAACAAGACCATAATATGTTCAATTTGTATACAACTCTATGTATTGAGGCTAGAGCAAGGATAAAAAATAAATTTCTTGACCCATAATCTTTCATTCTCCGTACAGAACAATTCCAAGATGAAGTCAAGGTTTTTTTTACTCAAAAGTCAGATATTCTGGTGTGATAAACACACTAAGTACCAAAAAAGCACAATGTGTTAGCCTGTTTAGATTGCTATAACAAAATATCTTAAATTAGATGGTTCTTAAACAATAGAAAGTTGTTTTACCCAGTTCGGGAGTCTGCGAAGTCCAAATGAAGGCAGACTTGGTGCCTGGTAAGGAACCACTTTATGGCCCAAAGATAGTGCCCTTCTGCTGTGGTACCATGTAGTAGAAGGGTAAGGTGTGTCTCTGAGGTACTAACCCCACTCCTGTGGGCTTTCTGCCAGGCCCTAACCGCTTTTCAGAGGCTCCACTTGCTAATTCATCATCTCATGGGTTAGGATTTCAACATCCTAAGGTGGACACCAACTTTCGGATCATAGGATTCAGAAAGATAAACCCTCCCCATGGGACAGTTTATTCAACACGCAGTAAATATGTGTTCATAGTCAAAGGTTCCTCGACTAAGATCTGAGGCAACTTTCAAAATTCATATATGAAGATAAATCTTAGCTTTATACTATTTTGCATAGTTGTTCTAGTAGGAACAGAAACTGTTAAATTTCTCACAAAACATTCCAAAATTTACATGACAAAATGCGCTAGGATTTGCCAAAGACTTTGTAGACATAATAGTATTATGATATTAAAGGAGTTTATTGTATAATTTGGAATGAATTTTCTTTCAGTTTTACGTAGTAATAAAAATGTTAATAATCACATTCTATTATAAAATTATGAAGAACTCATTAAAAATTATATTTACTACTGAGCTCACATTTCTCCTGCCTTATTTAAAAAATCTTGCCTTAAATTATTTTTATATAATCTTTTGGTCTCTAGTACCCTTTGGCCTATTGTACACAATCTCATGTGCACTGATAGTGAAAAGGAACCTTTGGTTATGTATCATTGACTAAAATTAAATTTCACAAGTTTAATTCATTCTTAAACTGGGTTTTAATTCTGTATCTATACTAGTTCTGTAATACTGGGCAGATTACCTAAAAGTACATTCAATAAGTAAATCAGGGATAACTTGTACCAAATTTTTACAGCTCTTGTGGGTAATAAATGAAGTAATAACATTTAAGATACTTTGAACAATGCTGGCTCATACACAGATTGACATGTTCACCCTCACCCATGCCATCCATCATGATCTGCACATCCATAGTGTTTATTATTCATTTATTTATGAAAACTCTTTAAGGGATTTTCTCAATCTTACAACTTAAAAGAAATTTCTATGTTAACATAAAATATTGGTATCACTTTTGAACATATAACACTCTGGAATGCTAATGATCTCTTTACATAAATGCCTGCTAAATACTGTAGCTAAACATCTAATATTTGCCCATTGGGGGACAAAGTATTGATTTCAGGATTTGTAAAGGATGCAAGAAAATAGTGCTCATTTATCATAAAGCTCCAGGTCAACTTCAAACAAAACATCTTTTTTGGTTCCCTTACACCTACAGACCTCCTATTAAAAGCAAAAGAGCAAAACAAAAAGCAAAGCTTTTGTTTGGTAAGATCTCCTCGCACAACATTATTCAATATGTTGACAGAGAGCCTTGTTCCACCAATTAATTGTTATACTACTAATCCGTGTCAAATTATAAGAACATTCATGTCACTAATGACTGAAATCTTAATTTGGGATTTAAGGAAAAGGGAGGATTGTTGTTCTGTGAGAAAGCAAAAGTGCATGTAATCTACATTATAAAGACAGAGAAAAGGAAAAACTACTTCTAGGAAAGACCTACAGCTAAAGTAATGCTCTTCTTATTGGTGTCTGTTCAACTGAGAAAGGTATGAGACATTCCACAGGAGGTAAATTGTAGTGACTTGTAGGCCATGGAAATCTAGAAGGAAAATGATATGCTTAATTTAAAAACACACACAAGGGCCAGAAATGTAGCTCAGCACCACAGCATCTGCCTGGCAAGCATGAGACCCTGAGTTCAATTTCTGGTACCCCCCCCCAAAAAAGGAATAAAAACACAGGTAAGTGGAACTCTCTAGATAAAAGAATGTAAAGTTGGATCTAGTATTCATTATTTCTATCCTATTTAGGGCTTGTAAATTATTTCTAATGTAATAGGCTTTTAGCTTGAAAAACATATTTAGCTTGATTTTCTACATCAAACTTATGTATATATGCATTTAAAATTCTGCAGCAAACTTATTCTATTTTCATCAATTATTTAATAAAATCAAACAAGTAGGGTCACAGAAAAACATTATAAAAGGAATAAATGACAAACTAGAGAGACTGAATTATATATGTGCTTTTTCATGTTTGTGTCTCAACAGAAAGATACATATAGGAGATGGGTTACAAGGTGTAAGGAATAAATGGAGAACAGACCAGAACAAAATCAACTGCTGCACACAAGGAAAGAAGTTTGTTTATTCTCTTATTTTTGAAGGTATACTATTACAAAAACCTGCACTGCATTTCAAACATAGTACTCTTATGTTTGGTTAAATACTAGTAACTTACAAAGCCAAAGCTGTCAATAATAACAATACAAATTTCAAATTTATTTTTTACTAACTACTTGGTGTATAGCATTTTATGTATTATCTACTTTAAAACTCACAATTCTGCAGTCATATAGATAACATTATAATCTTATCAGAAAAATGCAAAACTGAAAAATTTTACAACTATATACAACTATATAAGTAGATGAAGCAGTATTTAATCTCAATATCTACACAAATGTCCCATAGCCTAGTTACATTTTTTTATAACTAGCTCCAGATGTATAATTATTTTGTATATTGGATACTGGCCCAAAACAACATTTTCAATCTCAGTTAAATCCCCAGTTTTTATTTTTTTGGTACTGGGAATCAAATTCAGGACCTCACGCTTGCCAGGCAGGCACGGTGCCACTGAGCTATGTCCCCACTTTTTAAACCCCCCACTTTAAAAAAATTTTTAGAACTCTTAATTCACTACAGGAAATATGCTACAAAGGTTTCCCAACAAACACTAGCTACAAGTCTATCTGTACATTTTGAAGCACTTATGCACACATCTATATTATTCATATATTTCATACAAAAAGTAATTGTAGATGACTCAATGAAATTAGTAGGGGTTTATTCACTTAAGTATTTTTAAAGCCAATATTAAAAAGTAAAAACAACAAAAAAAGTAAAATTATCAGTAATTAAACACTCATGTACTCATAACTAAACATTAATGGATCTTAACATGCTGGATACAGACTGATTTCCCAGGGGTGCTATAACAAAGCATTGTAGACTATGTGGCTGGATACAAGAGGAATTTAATCTCTCACAGGTTTTGGAGGCCAGAAAGCCAAAGTTAAAGCATTAGTAAGCGCTGGTTCCTATTGCATCCTCTAAAGGAGAATCTTTTTCTAGCTGCAGTCCTAGTTCCCAGCATTCCAGGTGTTGCCTTAGTGTGCAAATGAAGCTCAACCATTTCTGCCACAAGCCATGGAAGCCAGAGACTATCAATAGCCAGCAAAGGCTGACAGAGCCCTAGAAAGCTTTCCCTTTATTACAAAGGAAATAAAATAGAGCTTAGTCTCCACTCGTAGTGTGAACTGTCTTTAATTCTACCAGAACACACACTAAAATTTCCAAGGTTGACAATTTCTGTAACATTCATACATTATGTATGATTTTCAACAGCCTCCCCAATATCGTCACTTAAAGGGTCTTTATTATAAACTAAATGACAAAGCTAAATGGGAATCTTTGTAACATACGAAAGACTTCAAAATATACTATCTGAATATTTATACTTGTGAATTCAGTATATGACTGATTCCACAGTTTATTTTCAATGTCTTTGATATTATCTGCTGTTCTTTAGCATTTTGAGTTAATTTCTTAAACAGGCTTGTCAAAATCCAATTAAGAAGTTATCTCCTCTTTTCAGTTTAGTGCCACCTGGTAGGTTAAAATGACAGATATTAGTAGGAATGCCTGAATAGTCTGGCAACTTCAAAAATGTGTAAATTGAGGGTATAAACATATACAAAACAGATGATAAAAATCCTCAAGATTTTAATATTTTTAATAAGAACATTAAATGGACAAGACTCTATTAAAAACTTTTACAAACATTGCAAGATACATTAGCACTTTAAAAAGTGGCAACACGGTTTCCTCCAAAGAAGTATTGGTCACATGTGACTTCATATGATATTGCTTAGATTTTTCTATGTGGAAGTTATCTGGGGCCTGAAAATGTAGAAACTAATTTTCAGACCCCAAGAAAACAGTAAAAAAGTAATCATTTCTAAGAAAGCAAGAGCAAATAACAGTGTAGAAAGTCTTCCTGTACAATATTTTACAAGTGAAATCTTTTCAACTCTTCCATCTTTTAGCTAATGGGCCTTACATTTATGAATGTACCTTGGAGAGGGCATAGTCATTTTCCTGATGCAGGAAAATTACTTGGCAGAAAATACTCAAATGCTACATAATTACCCTTGCACAACAGCAGTCTTTCTCACTATCTTTACTCACCCAGAGTTTACTATGGTAGAAACTTTATATGACTATCATTATATAAGTCAACCATTATATGGTAATCTGACTTCATATTGTCATTCTCCAATATACTGCCCCCATCCAAAGGTTTTTTAACATGGGAAAGAGAATATGAAGTGGGAAGCCAGAAAGTAAGCAGGTGATGAGAAAGGGGAAAGGAGGGAGGCAGAAGTATAAGAAGATAGGATTTAGGGTAAGAGGAGGGAAGAAGAGGGAGGAAGCAGAGGACAGAAGACAGGCTGGTTGCCAAAGGATATTATCAGTGAGTGCAGACTAACAGGATGGTAGAGTTTTCCCAGTAGATAAGGCTTACAGTCCTTTAAATAGGGACTACAATAATGGAAAGCAAATCATACATTTAAGTAACCACAAGCTTTTTAAAATTCAGGTGTGTGTGCAGAAGTTTAGTGAACTGATAATACGAAAGTTGGCAGGGAACTGCTAAACAGGGCCTTGGTAAGGCTTTTACAATCTAAGCATTACAACACAATACTTAAAGAACCAAATGTTGTAAAGCAGAAAAGCAAAAGCCCTGCCCACTAACCATATTTTAAGGAAAAGGGCCTGAAGCTTCAGACCATCAGCTGGGTTGGCATGAATATATACAACAAAAAACCTGTTTCTCAGTCAGATAGAGAATCTGCCCCAAAGCAATGGTCATGATGGACTCTATCCTACTTTTTCTTCCAGCCCTGCTGGTATATTTTGGAGACTGAATGCCTCCCCTAAAGGTTCCCGTTTTGGAACCTTGGTCCTTGGTGTGGCCTGGGTGCTAGGATTATAGGCATGTGCCACCATGCCTGGCCCAAGCTTATATTTTGATTGGTTCTTTGGATTCTTAAGACAGTTCTCCAGAAATAAAGACCTTAGTTTTTCATTTATTTTATATATGTCATTTGGGAGAGCTCACTGCCCTTATTCTTGAAGATGGATCTGTGGGAAGTTCTTAAAGGATCCTAAGAATCCTACATATACTGAGCATTCACAACTACATGACATTCCTCAAAGTGGTAAATTAAGGAGGGAAAATCAGTTTTAGGCAAATTCACAAACAGAATGAAATCCTACACTAAATCAAGTGTAGGATTTAAGTCTTAAAATAATTTAAGATTCTGTAGTTCATAATCTCATGTTTCTTATGCAAACTAAAATGAGCTTTTAAGCTTAATGACTATTATAAGTCCAGCAATTATATTTTTAAACTTCTTTTATTTGTTAAAATAGTCATATCTGTGCAAGTGAAATGATTATTATCATACTGCAATTCATCAAGTGTGGCCCTTTCCATTTTGCCGCACCCAGGACTCTGGCTGGAATGTTTTCCCAGTGCTGGTGGATGTCGCTGAGGGTTCTTCTTTTCCAAAGTACAGAGCAGAGGCGTGCCCTTTCATTTGAACCTGAACTGGTGGAGGCAAGAGTTCCTCACTGGTCTCTTCACTAAGAAGCTTTTCTTCTTCATAAAGATCTTAGATTTTCTCCTTTATTTCTTCTCTATACTTTTCATTCTTTTATATTTCCTCCATGGTGGGTGGAATACTTCTTTTTCTTCTAATCCAAGCTTCTCATTTTGTTGGGATATCACCTACTTCATAGTCAATTTCATTTTTCTGTGCTGCTTCTATAATCCTTCTCTCTCGAATAGTTTGTCAGTTTGTGGAGGTTACAGTCCATACTTGGCTGGCTCCAAGGCAGAGTGGCACATGGCAGGGGGCAAGCATTCATGGCGGTGGTAGACAACAAAGCAACAAGCTCAAAATTTTATTGATGTTCAGGAATTTTACTAAAGATGTAGTACTCTCAGTTGGGCAGATTCCCTTGTTACATTTTGTTTAATTATCTATTAAAGAAACACATACAGTACATTTGGACAAATCTGTTTCTAAAAATATTTTGTAGCTATATTTCCTTATAACTGTTTTCCTTTGTATTCTGTGGATTTAATTTTATTCATTTATAAAAGCATCATCTTGAGAAGGAATACATAGTTTTCAACAAACTACTAAAGGGGTTATGCTACAAAAATGGCTGAAAATCTCTGACTTTGAGAACTTTTGTACGCTTATTGCAAAGGAAATATACTTAGGTCCTTGGGGAGTACTAGATGAAAAACAGTGGGGACTTAATTTCTATCCAGGTTTGAATTCCAGATCTGCATTGAATTTACTTGAACTAGAACTTACTCCTGGTACTTATTTAACATGTCTTCAGTTTCTTACCTGTAAAGTGAATATAACAATGTACTTGCCTCTAAGGATGGTTGATGATTAAGTGATTAAGCAATTAATGAATTTAAATTGCTACACATAGTGTCTGAGCTAAATATGTTTAAGCTGCTATTTTTATTAACACTTGGAGTTTTGCTTTTTCATAAGCATTTATCACGGCTTTTCACTATTCAGCACTTAATTTATATTGTCATGTGTACTACCTTCTCTTATCTATAGCTCTTTGAGAGCAGGACATCATTGTTTAATAGTATTGATCATGTAGTAGACACCAAACCAAGTTATCAATTTGTTTGAGGTAAATAATTTGTCTAATTAAATAAACATTTATTCAAGTACTAGTTAAGTACTACCTCATGCCCTGGAAATATAAAGGTAAATAACATGAAATTGTATTCAGCTGAGTAAGGCAGATATATAGGCAGATACTTATTAAAAATGCCTGGCACCCTTTGCCAACATAAAGTGGGATACTGGTGGAGCCCTGATCTCTCTTTTAATGTTTTCCTTTCTGTGTTTAGCAAACTTAAAGGAGCTAAATGTTTTAACACCTACCTTGAAGTGAATTATTATCTTATAGAAATTGACATTATAGACACTTCTCGTGAAGCTATGGGAATTAAGATTAAGCATGGTAGTATACTTAGCACAATACCTAGTGCATAGTATATTTCACATAACTTTTAGGTTGAGCACAAGAAAGTGCTAACATTTGGCCATATCAATAACACTGCGTGAAAACGGCAATAATGAATTCTACTTAATATCTTCTGTGTGCTAGTAGTCTCATGATCATCCAGTTTTCAGTCAGTTTCTAGGTGATTCATTTTCATGAACACTATAGGATGAGAATTAATATTTATGGGTGGTAGGAGACCTACACGTCCCTATGTATATACCACTTAAAGTCATCTTTTATGCTTTTATAGTATTTTAAACTTTAAAGATATATTTAAGAATATGCATTTATAACAATATCAATATTTTTCGTGTATTTTTAATTTTTTCCAAGTATTTGGTAAGTTTGTTTAAATCACACTTAGAAATTGTAACTGTGTTAATGACAGCATTGAGCTCTCACCACGGCATACATTTTTTTTTTTTTTTTTTTTTTTTTGCGGTACTGGGGATCGAACTCAGGACCCTGCGCTTGCTAGGCAAGCGCTTATTCCACTGAGCTATATCCCCAGCCCCTCATGGCATACATTTATTATCTCTAAAACAGTTACTCTAGAATGACTCATAGGTCTGATGACACTTTTAATCTAGTCATGATTGTTTTTATTTTAAGCCAACGTTTGGGTGTCCACTTACGAGGAATTGGAATAGTCAAATGCTCCAAAATTAGAAGGCACCCACAAAGTATTTATTAATTCAATCATAATGTTTAGGAAACATTACTTGATAATTTTACTTTTCTTTTGCAATAATTCTCCTTTTTTGGGAAAGTTCTTTCCTCTTTGAGATGGTTTATCTGAGCTTTTACTTTTTAAAATTACAACAAATATTTGCAGGGAGATAATTTTTCTTTCCCTCATGGCCTTTATGCAGCAAATTTTGGTGAAGCAGTAAGTGATGTTTTTCTAATTTTGTGATTTTTTTTCAGTCTCCTTGGAATATATTTAATCCTTTACTGCTGAGAGTTTAGCTTCCTGACAGAGTTCTCTGTTTAAAAAAATTATATGTTACATAGAGGAATTTAGTTCACATTCTAGCTAATGTACTTTTCTTGTAAAATTGTATGCATATCTGATAGTGTAACTTTGACAGAGTTGTTAAAACAGTGATAATTATGGGTAGATGTGAAAAACCCTTCAAGAAGAATGGTATTAAATACACTTAGCCTTTGCTCATGTGTTTTGGTAAGGGAAAACAGCCCCCCACCCCGCATGCACACATCCAGCATGCGTCTGTTTTTTAAATTGGCTTCATTGCATGGTCTGGTACACTCACAGGTGGTAACTCTGGTGTGAACTTGGCCCCCAGTATTTTTAACAGAGGACACACAAAAGGAGCGGATGATTTACGCAAGCTCACAGAAGAGGAAGAGCTGTGGGGACTCCCAGCTTGCTTCCCCTGCCCTCACACAGAGCCCCTACAGCAGGCCAGCTGGCCCCTCTCTGCCACACTCCTTTTCCTCCTCTTCCCTTTGCATTTTTTTCTTACCCTCTCATTTCTCTCGCAAAACTGTCTTCATCAGTCAGGCTGGCTCCTCAGAGCCCTATGTAGTATCAGGTGGGTCTAGGCACCTCTTTCCACTCCTGAAGATGCTGCCTTGACCTTAATTATAAGCAAATACTTAAAAGGGGCCAAGCCTATACAGTACAGAGGGGTTTAACTTTGACTTTTCCTTTAGCAACTTCTTCAAAATGGTGCACATTTCATAATAACATAAGATGACAGTCCTTGAAAGTTTTCCTTATTGAAGCAACAGGTGGCAAAATATTACTGTAAATGTAGCAGGTCCTGCAAAATCTATGGTATTGGTGTGTTTTCCTTTACTATGGTAAAATACCTGAGGTTGAGTAATCTGTAAAGAAGTTTATTTAGCTCACGGTTCTAGAGGTTCAAGAGTATAGTAATGATGTCAACTCTAATGAGGACCCAATAGTAGATGGCATTGTGGCAAGCACAGGCGTGAGAGGGTGAGATCACATTCCAAGACAGTAAGCCAGTGCTGCTGAGGAGTCTGGATTGCTTTTCTTAAAACAGCCTTCTCCTAAGATCTTAGAGGTCCATGAGCAGTACTTTAATTCCTTCCAAAGTCCATCCCCTTATGATGTGCCACCAGGTTCTGCCCCTCAGAGGTCCACCACCTCCCAGGAGGCTAAGGCAGGAGGATCACTGCAAGTTCAAGGCCAGTCTGAAGTCCATAGCAAGACAAAACAAAACAAAACATAAGCTTGAATAAGATATATGAATGCAAAGACCACTTCAATAATAAAAGAAACTATAAAGACATTGATGATAACATGGGACAGTGGCTAACAGGGCAGAACTGTGGCTGGAGTTTGAAGACACAAGTTAAGCTTTAAGAGACAATCCATCAGGAAAACCTTAAAGGACAGTGAAAAGGAATGGAATAACTAAAGAATGCCATCGGAATGAAAGTTACTATGGAGAAGAAGCCAGGGAAGTGTTCTCAAAGTAGAATGCACTTCCACTGGGACTCGGGTTTGTATGAAAGAAAACATTGGACAGATGTCATTAATTACATACAGAAGTTCTTGTAAAATGTCATAAATTTCCTGGAGAACACATAAAAAATTAAATTAAAATAAATTTTGAAATAGCTACAGTAAAATGTGATGTGATATTAAAATTATGTATTTCTGTTGGTGATGGTGGTACAGATATTAGGGATAGTAGTACTACTGTGGTTTGCTCTCTACATTTCTAATGTAAGTGAAAGCCAATTTTTTACTAAGAGTTTGTGAAAATAAAAATCTAACATCTTCCCATCTGAGTTGATGGACTCCTGAATTTGGTCCAAAGTGAAAACACTTGTTTCTCTCTGAAATTGTCTTTTTTTCTTCCAACCACTTCCAATGAGATTTGCTCACATCTTGCCTGGGAATATTGGGATTATGTGAAACTTTTCTACAATACAGGGCAAGGTAGAACCTATGTACTCTGAAAGGCACCTGCACAGCACATAAATGAATACCTGTTTATGAGACAAATACATAAAACATCTTATTATTCCCATGTCCATAAAAATAGTGAGCATCTCCTAAATAGTTTGAATTTTTTCTCAATCAGTGTCATTATTCAAGAAATCAAGTCTTATCCTCCAGTTCATTACTATAAATAAAATTGCTATAATAAACCTGGATTCGTATGCAAAATAATGTTCCTCCCATGACCTCAAGAAAATAAGATTCTATATCCTATAGAAACTTTTAGCAACAAAAATGAATACTTTTACACTCCATGTAAAATTTCCACCATGCAGCACTTCCATTGTGCTTCATTAATTCTGGAGTTCAACTTTATAGAGTCGTTTTGTTGTTGTTTCCTGTTAGATTTTCAGCAGGGTTCTTCTAAGAAATGTTAGTCTTTAGTTGGCTGAAGAATGATGGAGGAATCTGTCCTTCTGTGGCAATGGAAAACTGTGGAGACCTAGAGGCCAGTGTGGAGTGGGTGTGCCCGGCCAGCCAGAGGACCCAAGAAGTTACGAGTAGAGCAAGGAAGGATGGAGCATAAAATCAAGAGAAGGGTGCTGTTAAAGGTGATCATGGCCATCAGTCCTTTGTACAGGTGGTGGCAACTGTGGTCACTGCATAGGCTACAGGGCATATTTAGCCAATCAAGAGATGACTAGAAAGGAATCTTGAGGCAGGGGTCACAGACAGTGGAGGTTTCATGGAAACCACAGGATTCAGAACAAATGCAGATGGAATACGCAGGACATCAGGCATAGGCAAAAGAAAATCTTTTTCCAGTAAGCACATTTCCCATTTAGAAACAATGGGGCAAATCTTCAAAGTCCTGGTGGACAATTTGACCATGTAAAAATAAAAAAATGTATATATACAAACACAAATACTTTTACAATAGTAAAGACAGTGCACTTTTAATGTGGTTTATGTTACGGCACATGAAAACGGGCCTTTCAGTTAAGTATTTTAGTGATACTCGATATAAAACTAAACTTTATAAGCTAAACCAATAATGTACTAGGGCACAGATGATCAATGACTTCTTTTTAGCTAGAAACAGTCTTGCATATTTTGCTAGTTTAATGCATTATACCTTCTAATAGTATATTTTCTCATTTTTGTGACTAAGGAAGAGCTTTAACTATGCCAAGGTGAAACCGGCATTTATTTTTACCCTTGTGCTAACAAGGTTACAAATGTTTTCTTTCATGGTCTGACCTGTGAAACCAAATAAACAATAAAAACATTTTAAAATAGAAGCTTAAAGCTTAAGGACTATTGTGTGAATGTGACAGTACATGAGCAGAAGAAACCCGGCTGAGTGTGAGCACAGAGCATAAAACTCATCACAATCTTAGAATCATAAAGTCAGGGAAATGGGACTATTTGACCCTGAAACCTCCTAGAAATGAAATAGTGACTAAAGTAAGAAAGGAAAATGTTAGATTTGAAATTAGGAAGATGTTTTTAAGAAAAAAATGTGCATGTAAGACAGTGTTTGCCTAATGAGGTAGATCACTAAATTTAGACATTCAAAGCACATTACTTATTAAAGTAAAATATATGTAACTAAACAACGTCTAAAGAAAAACACTTAAAGAGTACTTCCCTAACTAATGGAGTAATCACAGAATGGAATCTGTGACCACATGAAAATTATGACCCATCAGAAAATTACGACAGTGCCATTACCCAGAGGGCCTTCAAAGACCACCTTGGTATTTTCGAATAAGAAAGCTATGGTATGTGGACACTGAGTTCAGTTACAGAACTGAGAGGCTAAGAGCCTGATATTAAAAGATTACAAACAGATGGTATAGTCTAGTCCTAAAACATATCGACTGCCAAAAGTATAGGAAGGCTATGGCATAGTACAAAAGTAGGTATCTCAGACCTGCCGATACGTATCCCTTAGGAATCAGGGAATACTCCTCTGAAGTAAACTGCATGTACATCTGCTCTCTGTACCTATCCAGTTGGGCTAAATTTCCAGATTATGACTAAACTGGGGATTTGCATCAGCTCACCTATAAAGATGGAATATCCTTGTATGAGTGGAGAAACAAAAATAAAGGGAAGATGAAGAGTTAAACAGAGGTCTCTTGCTATTCCCTGCCACAAATTTGCAAGGTGGGCATGAAAAATTCCTAATTTTAGCTTTTATAAAAATATCTAAGAAACTAGAGAAAAATGTTCAGAAAGGTGATTTTCTCAATTACTATAAAGCAGCAAAATTAATAATATGTTTATTATGTAGTTTCCATAACAAAGTAGACACCATAAAAAAAAGTAGGTGACTCGGCAGAGCACACTGAGAGGCAACATTGATTCAGTTACCAAAATAGAATTAGGACTCTGAGATGTGAAAACACATTTTCCAGATTCTTACAGAATGCTTAATTTCAAATGTCACTCTTAGAATATAAGAAAATATGATATGAACACAGCTAATGCCAAAAATAATAAATACAATGTGATCTGCAGAGCTCAATGCAAATTTAAAACCTCACTTCTCATTACAGGTTACTGAATTTCATGTACGAATGTACTGACCTTTCTTTATCCCCTTCTGCTATAGGCTGCCAATTTTGGTTTACTTAGAGATCATCAATTCACTATGAAAAAGAGCAGGTCTCTTCCATGACATTATTTTAAAGTTCAAAAACAGATTTTGACAAGTCAAACATCCCCTGGAATATGAAAAGTAAATCTTTCCATTTCAGAGTCAAAGAATAACAAGAAATTTTCATCAAAATATTTACATGCTAATCTTCCCCAGCCCCACTCTTTCTAGTCTATAACTTAGGACTAAAAATACATTATATATCAACTGTAAAAAAATGTATTACATAAACAAGTCAAAAAATGCCTTAGAAGGTTCTCAGTTTTCACAAGCCAAACATTAAACTATCATACTGGGTTGGAGCATATAGCGTCAGGGAAAGTGGACAGATACATGTAATGAATGATACAAACTGATTGCTGGTAGTAGGAAGTCAGAGCAGGTAACTGCAACTTCCTTAGAAGAAGCTGACTGATGACGTCAAGTTCTTTGGTATTCTGTACCAAGAAAAACACATATAAAGACTCAAACTTCCTAAGCTGAAGACTTCTGTGAAAGTTGTAGTATCCAGTTGTCCTGTTCTCTCTCTCACCTCTCTCTTCTCCCTCCCCCTTCTTGTTTCTGTTTCTGTTTCTGTTTCTCTCTCTTTCTCTTTCTCTTTCTCTCTCTCTCTCTCAACTCTCGGAGGTATGTGCAATTGGAGATGCACTGTAAGGTTCTGAGTGAAACCTGAAGCACAGAGCTACTAATCCAAGAGAGGTGATGGCTGAAATAAGAGGGGAAAAGACAGTGTAAATCACTGTCACCAGTGATTTACGAACAAGAAAAAAGAATCCAAAAGAAATCAAATGGAGCGTCGGCTTTCTGCCTTGAATATGAAGCCCTTTCACCCTGACTGGACCCATAATTAAGTAAATATCAGAGATAAGGAAACTTACACCAAATGAATGCAAAAAGGGAAAAATTTGAATAAATGCAGCCTAACACACGGTTATGATCTATTCAGTGTGTAAACAATACCTGTAAGTAAATATTTAAAAGATGAATGTTCAAATGCAAAAATATACAAAGGATATGAAGAAGTAACTTATAAAGAAAGAAATATGGAGCTTCTCAAATAGCACAATAAAATCAAGTAAACTCAACACCATGTATTTTCTTGATAATATCAGTTGTACAGGAAAAAACATTTTTATAATATGACAGCATGAATTTTAACTGCTTGTCTTAAGGGCAATTTATAATCTGCAAAAATAGCTGAAACAATGTTCTTTGGCCATTACTTAGTTATTGCACTTGTACAAATTTATGAGATAGTCAGTTTAAGAATATGAATGATCCTTTCAACATTTTAAATAGCCAAAATGCAGGAAACTTAAGTGTATAACCAAAAGAAAATCAAATGCTTAGAAATAGGCACCTAATAATATATAATTAATTTATTTGAAACGATGTGTACAGAGAACATTTCATATTAGAAAATGCTCATGATATAATAATATGTAAAATACTTCAAGTGATTTCAATTTCAAACATTCAACAGAAATACTAAACTATCAAACTATCAACAGAAGTTATCTGTAGGCACTGGCATTACAGAGAAAATATTCATGTCATTTCTTTTTATGACTGAAAGACTTGTAAAGTTGTAGAATTGCAGAAACTTTACTTTTTAAATATTGCTTACATAATTTAACATAAATACATATTACTTCAATTAAGCAGTAATACTTCAATTAAGAAGTAATACCTTAATTTAATACCCAAACTGAAAACTTCTCTAATTACCCGACACTGATTATATTTTGCATAAAAATACACAATAGGGCCAAAATTAGAGCTACAATTTTTTGAAATGAAAATAATTATGAGTTTCATAGCAAGAGAAGAAAATACTGAAAATATTTTTAACTTATGGAGGGAATTCTCATTTGTCTCATTACACAAGCTAGAAATCTGAACAGTTAATAGCAGTGATAGCAACTGTGATGTTTAGATTTATTTTAATAATTCTTTGGTAATTTCTAAAAGAATAAATACTTGTGTAATTCTCATGCTTTGGAACTATGAGATGAAATGAGCAATCAGAATAGGAAAACTACACATTCCTTCTGCAAAGCTGTAAACAAAGCCAAGCCCCCATCAACAAACACACGAAAAAGAAAAACTAAAAAATTCTAACATCCATTATTTTACAATAACAGAACTTAAAAGTTTTGATTTTGCTGAAAACAGCAGGTAAGCAATTACACACTGTCTTCTGGAAATCTTGAGGAGAAAGGCCATCTACATTTCCCTATATCTGCTATCAATCACACTGTCATTTGGTGCATTTGGATGAAGCCCACCAACATCCCATGAAACAGAAGTGGCAATCTGACGGGAAGAACAACTTGGACAGTAACAAATTGCTGTAAACCTATGTTTGCCCATTTGCAGAATCAGCTGAAGTTTCCAAGATTAAAAACAAAAATGATACAGCCAAAAAATACTGAATTCTTGTAGAATTAGTGTCCATTTTATATCTTCTAGTCAGTGAAAGGCTTAAAGAAAAAATTTTACAAATAATGAAAGTACAGCAGACTCTATAAATAATTAGCTACCATAAAATTATCTATGTTGTAACTATTAACTTTCATTAAGAAATTACACATGCCAATTGCCTTTTTTTCTTCCTTAACTACCATTTTGTCCACTAGTTAAGTGGTTTGGGTACTTCAGGCCACTTTTTTTTTAACTATATGAGCTTTATAATGAAAAATATTGACAAGTTTTTTTAAAAAACATTTATTATTCTTATTACTTTACAGTGTTTAAGACATATTACAGAAAGTTGTAATATAAACTGGCCATATTAGAAGTACATACTTTTATGTAACATGGAAATGGAATACATATTAATCTGGTATTCAGATACACTATTATAATCACATATACTTTAGTAAAGGAAATGAAACCTATGTTTTTTTATACTAAGATCCTTGTTGTTAAAGAGAAGTAACACAGACCAAATATCTAAGGGAATCAATAATATAAAAACAGATAGCCCTCCCTCACTCACTGGCTCAAACCCAGGACTCCCTGTGTATGAGGCAAACTCTTTACAACTGAGCACATTCCTAGTCCCAGGAAAAGGCAGATGACTCTTAACTGTCTATAACATACATAGAACTATAACCAAGATGAAAATGACAACTAATAAAAGCACTCAAGAAATATGTATGAAACCGAGGAACCCTTCCTCATTTCCGTTTCCATCTCAGTTCTAGTTTTACTTTTGGGAGCACATACAGCACAAACCACACCTGCTTCCAGGGTACACATCTCCTGTTCCTTCAAGTAACCCTCACATGATACGCTGAACACCTGAAAAACTTGTACTTGTCCACATCTTATTTTATCCAGAAAAGAGCACAAGCCTCATGTAGAATACAGTGAGAGTGCTTCTCCCTCATTTGAGTCATATTTTTATTAAAATTGCTTAACTCTGCCTTTTATGCAAGTGTGTTCACATCTCACTGTGTTTTCTTAAAAACTCACTTATTGGAATTTTATATTTACAAAAAATTATAAAGGTAGTACAGTGAACTCCTTCACCCCTTCATTCAATTTGTTTTCCTTGGGCTCATAGTCTTAACTTTTCAAATGTATACCTTTTAGTTTTAGAAATGTACATTCCTGAGCTACATTTCCTTCATCTTGAATACAGACATTTTGCTTTTTATTTGTTTCATCACATGATGTAAATAGAGGATCTTAAATATTACCAAATGAAGTATAAGGTCCTATACTTAAGATATTGAGTCTACCATTGCTCCCATATTTACATCACATGAATACTTGGTAAGTAAGATTTCCATCTAATTCAAAAGGTAGAGGCTTGATATAATATAAACTTGTGTATAGTTGCAGTAGGAAACTCCAATGCATACCTTTCATGAATTCCAAATCCAATCAAGTAACTGTATATACAGTTAATTTATTTTTTACACAAAAAGATTCCTTGTCTCAGAAAGTTCAGACTACATTTTCTTTTTTACTAGCCTCATATATATTTACATGCTGTTTCTTCAGCTGAAAACTTTAAAGTATCTGAACAATTGAAGCAACCCCTTCCCCACATGACTCTGAAATGCTTAGGAAAAAAATGCAATAATAAAGTTAACATCTATTGGCAATTTACTGAAGCAGTTAACAACCATGTGTGAAAACTTGTACTCAGGAAATCCAGAGAGATTTCCCAATAAGTCACAAGCTAAATTTAGAAAAGAAATAGAAAGATGGTACTAGTAGTATTATTTCTTCAACAAGAAAATCCAGTTTATCTTCTTGAAATTAGTTATTGGTCTTAATTATTATAAAGCTTAGGGAACAAAATGGTATAAGATAGTAATTTACTATTGAAATCTTGATTAAAAAGGATAAATTAGACATGTGGACCTGAAGATAGCTATATTCAGCTATATCAATAACTGCCAGAAGATTTTTCTAAACAGTTTACTTCTCACAGGACATGAGTAATTTCCAATTCTGTTTATCTCTCAAAACCAGGCTGTGGAATTAGTTTTTAAATTGCAAAACAAAATTGACAATACTTTCAGGAGGGCTGCAAACTCACAGGCTTCCTGTAATATGAGGTTTTTAAAATGGAAAAGCCATTTTAAAATATTTTTTAAAGTATCCTAATACTGAAAACAAAGCACTTTAAAAAAAATCTTTTTGTTTTTATTTGAAAGATAAAAGAATTAACATATATTAACATATACACAGACATAAACAAAATAACACAAAAACAATAAAAGGAATACAGAATTTCAGACAGTGTAATAGGAAATTAGCAATGGTTGTTTAAACTTACCTCATAGTAACTCCGAACTGCATTGCAAAATGCTTCATCAGCTACAATTTGGGTGTCCCCATTAAGAAAGGCCTGGAACCGTTCTTTCAGTAACTGCAGCTGTTGTTTGTTAAGCTACAAGGAAAAAATGTAATAAGCTGATAAATGAACTGATGCATGAAATATAGAGATTACTAAAAGATATGTATATATGTATATATGACTTGACATCTAGGGTTCGCTTTATGCTAAAGAAATCTAAATCATCCTACCATGTGTACTTATGGCTTAACTTTAAAATGTTTCAAGTCACTTCCTGAGGAACCCTAGAATCTTGCTATAGAGATAGAGTCTATATTTCTACCCCCGAGAGAATTCCCACGATAAGCATCACAGTCTATTTTCAGAGATGGGAAAATCTGAACTTTGGGTGAGAAATTAGCTACTGTACTGTACAAAATTCTCAGATATCTTGCAACAAGGAAAGCTGAGAGGGTAGGAAGTGTTGCAAATGAGTAAATAACACCTTGGACAAAAATAAGAAGGAATGTTGTAAAGGACAGAGGTACCCTGGAAAAGAACCTTTGGGAAAGAACAACTACTGGTTAGCAGAAGTTTGGAAACTATGAACAAAAATATATCAATGTCTAAGGTGAAATCAAGAGAAATCTATGGAGATAAACCCAAAGTCAAAGTAAAGAGGCAAGAGATGAGTTCATCTTCCAGCAGATTGGGAGAGGAGTTGTGAACCAGGGAGTATAACACAAAATTATAACCAGATTTCCTTAGCCTAGGTCTAGCTCCCATCTTTCTGATGTAAGATTAGACATAGGCTATGCCTTATTAACCACATCCTCTTGTCATCATCTATAGACACAGCTACTTAATTTGTAGACTCCATTGTAAAAGGAAAGCAAGGAGTCTCTTAATACGTTATGTACTTCAAGACAGCAGGGACAGGTCATTAAACAAGTACGGGGCCCTTCCAGGTACTGGTCTCTGCAGCTATACAGGCTCACATCCCTCAAGTTTATCTTGACTATGGGGACAGATACAGTCACTAGAAATATATCAGATCACACAGAAGCATTATTTTGATGCTTAGCGAATAATTTAATTTTGGAAATAACATATCTTGAAATATATAAAGAAAACCAAAGGTAAGATCCTTCTATTTTATTTGATCCTGCTCAGACTTCATTAAAGAACTCAATCCAGGTTTGAAATCCACTATGAGATATGAAGCATTTGGAACATACTGAGGATAAATGATTAAAGGATTAGAGAAACTAAACAGAACTGGTATGATTTAGCTTCAAAAAGAAGTGAAAAAAATTAAATATCTTCAAAAGCCTTATAAATGCCATTTAAATATAAGGATACAAGCTCTCTCTGGAACAGTTTTATTTAGGAATTTATTTTGCAGTACTGAGAATAGAGTCTAACAAATAAGCTACTTTTAAAAACCTGTTACTTGTAATAATGGACTGATAAAGAAGCATCCTACTGTAGCCAGGTGTTTTAAAAAAGGCACCCTTTTGCTCTTGAGTAAAGAAGAGAGAAGACCACTCTGTTTCTTTCCTATGGTTACCTCCATTTCAGAGGAACCTGAACCAAAATGCAGGCACACCCCGAGTATGTTACAGTTTCCATTCATATGATACGAAGAAAATGAAAGCAGAGACCTTTTGTGCTAGCAAGGCAACATAAGTCCATGACTTTAGCTCTCTAATAGTGATTCACAAAAGGGACAGATGGAACTGGGGCAACAACTGCTGACAGTGAGACAGCTGGTAGCACTTTGGTTCCCAAGCCAGAGAAATCAGTGAGAAGGGTTTTACACCTTGCAAATCAAGCATCCAGGTAAAATAATGGAAACAGAAATGTATGTGAAAATTACAATGAATCAGATGAGACCTTAATGATCATTTATATGAAACCAGAACCTGTGTATTTTTATTCACTTTTCTTCTATTAAAGGCATTTTATTTTTTAAAATTCCCCTAAAAGATTATCTTTGAAATCTATAATAATAGTATTTTAGTGAAGTTTTTATAATAACTATTTCTTGGTAACTATGTTGTGGAAAATTTATAGATATGGATCAAAGAAAGGAAATTAGAATAATCATAGACAATCTAACAAAACTGGCATAGTTCAAAAAATGTACCAGAGGCACTTAGATACGTATCCTGCTTCAATCTTTATACATAAAAGATATTTGTAATTAAACTTAAGAGATGAATGGTATCATATATCACTATTATATAGTCAATAAACAGATGCTTTATTAGTGTAGAAAAGCAATCTATGTTTCCACATATGCAAGAAGAGAAAACAGAAATTGAACTTAAAATACAGCACTAAGGATAGTTTTCAGAAATCAGTTTACTAAAAGCTATTTGTGTTATAAAAATAAACTACATACCAATAGATACGTCAAAGGAACAGACCAAAGGGAAAAACTCAAAGACAATCAGAAATGTACTATAAAACACTGCATACCACCTTAAAACCGTAGTAAATGATCATCATACTAAAAGAATGAAACTAGAACAACTGAAAAGCTTTCCAGAAAATAATAAATTGCACCATAATTCACAACATATGGATTAAAGAGTTTAAAACTTTTAAGGTCTAAAGATGGAACCACTAGAAGAAAGCATGAGAAAATTCCTTAATATTAAAGACTTTTTTACCAATGACTTAAAATCTAAAAACCCATCCCAAGAAAGCTACAAATCACAAGAAATCTAATGATGTGTGTAATTAGACACCAAAACAAAGTAAGTTATCTCAGGTATGTAAGCTTAGTTCAAAACTAAAAATTCAATTAATGTATTCCATCACATCAGTAAATTAAAAAATAAAAAGATACACAACCACATCCATATAAGAAGAAAAAAAATATTTGATCAAGTCTACCATTCATTTATTTATTATAAATCTTCCAGCAAGCTAGGAATAGATGGTAACATTTTTAACTTGCTAAAGAACATTTACAAAAACCTATAGCTACCATCATACCTAATGGTGAGAAATGAGCAGCTTCCCTACTTTATGGAACATTTGGTGTTATCTTTCAAAACTAAACTCAGTCATACCATATAATTGAGAAACTATGCTTATTGGTATCTACCCAACAGAGTTGAAAACATTTCCAAATATCAATATGGAAGTTTATGGATGTGTGCAGCAGCTTTATGATGTCTTTCAGTAGGAGAATGGATGAACAAAGCATGGTACATTCAGACAATAAAATACTTAGCACTACAAAGAAATGAGCTACCATGCTCTGGAAAGACATGGAAGATTAAGAGTATGTTATAGAGTGGAAGGAGGCAATCAGGAAAGACTACATACTCTACAAGTCAATTACAGGACATTCTGGAAAAATCAAAGCTTATAGAGACTGTAAAAAGATCAACTGTGGCAATGGAGTTAGGGACACACTGGCAAAGTACAAAAATTCTTAGGGCAATGAAACTATTCAAGTGACACTATGATAATGAACAGATGCCATTATAAAATTTTCCAAATCTAAAGAATGTACAATAACAAAAGGGAAAACCCATATATACAGTGGACTCTGGGTGATAGTGATGTGCTGATATAGGCACACCCATTTAAACAAACAGGCCACTCCAGTGGGTGAATGGTGACGATGTTGTGGCTATCAGGTGTAAGACTAAACAGATAAAGGAGAAATCTCTACTCTCCACTACTCAAGGTAATATTCTCATAAACCTGAAACTACTTTTAAAAATAAAATCTATTAAAAAGTCCAAAAGTCATAAGTTAATAAATGCATTAAAGATAAGCTTTGTACAGCAAAAAAATAGCATAAGCAAAATAAAAAATACTGCTTAGAAAAAAATACTTACAGTTCATGTCCCAAAGAACTAATCTCCAGCCACAGAGACCTTCTAGAAATTGCTAAGAACCTGACCAATGAACCAACAGGAAAACAAGAGGAGGTATGTTAGGAAAGATGATCCTTTTACTTTCTTTTCCAAAATGTTTCTAACAATAGTTATTTTATTATACTTAGTCACATATTGATTTTGCAAAATAATGTGTGTCACTGTGGCTTTTCCACATATGTATACAAAGTGCCTTGATCATATCCATCCACCTACTATCCTCTTTTATCGACCCCCGCCTTCCACTGGACCCCTTCCCATCCCTAATAGTTCCCTTTCCACTATCATGTCATGTCTTCTTTTTCCCCCTCCAGATTTCACATATGAGGGAAAGTATGTAGTAATGGTCTTTTTAAAAGGTGAAAGATTTATATGATCTGAAGAGAAAACAGAGTATAGTAATGGTCTTTTTAAGTTTGTCTTATATCACTTAATAAGATGATCTCCAGTACAATCCATTTACTTATAACATGATTTTGTTTTTCATTTTGGCCAAAAAATACTCCACTATGTATATATACTACATGTCGCTATCCATTCATGTGCTGATGAACATTTAGGCTGATTCTATAACTTGGTTATTGTGACTAATGCTACAATACACATGTTACCATAAATACATAAGTACATAGGCATAGCTAGTCTAGGTTGACTTTGATTCTTTGGGTTATAAATCTAGAAACTCTATGGCTAGAGCATGTGCAGTTCTATTTGGGGTTTTTTTTCTTTTTTTGAGTAACCTATGTACTGTTTTCTATAGTGGTTTATAATGTATTCCCACCAACAGTGTATAGTATCATAGTTCCTTTTTCCTCACATCCTTCCCAACATTATTTTTTTCTCTCTTCATAACAGCCATTTTAACTAGGATAAGATGGAATTGATGTAGTTTTGATTTTTTTTTTAATAGTGACTCTTAAGCCAAGACAACATGCCTAAACTGATTTATAACAAAAAGCAAACTAAAACTTCTAAACTTTAATGTCTAGAAGTACATAAAACTGGTACAATAGAATTAATGGATAACTTGGCAATAAATGCATACATAAGTGTTATCAGCAATTCCACTTTGGGGCTGATCCTACAGATATACCTGCCCAAAATAACATATATATGAGGTTAGCTATTTATAGATGTAGTTATATGCAAAATAACATATATATTATCTACTTAATCACAGACTTTCATAGCAAAACATGGGAACAATTTAAATGCTTATAAAATGAAGGTGAATTATGCTATATCCAAGATATGCTATGCTATTAATTGCATTAGAAGAATGTAAAAGTTCTGTATGTACTGATGTAAAACTATTATCAGAATACCTTGGAGAAGAAAGTACTTTAGAGAACACTAAAATAAGGCACCACACACATATAAAATGGATACAGTGGAAACATGTATATGAGTTTGCTTCCCAGTGGAAGGGTGGTTTTGAGTATAGCAGAGATAGAACATAAGGATAAAAGGGTTCTCAACCTATATCACTTTATTCACTGTGGGTTTAAAACAGAATATCTACTCAGATTTTAATTTAGATTTAAAATAATCTATAATAGCAAGTTCTCATACTTTAGATTATTTAAAGTAAGTATAAACAGTACATTTTTAAACTTAAAATAATTATTATCCATAACAAATAGTTCAAATCTACCCTGCATGGAGACTGGACAACAGACCAATTGACTTTTCAATTCTTTTTTCAGGTAGAAATGAACTTGACTGTATCCCTCTCCCTTAACACTTCAAGCATAAGGATTTCAAAGAAACTTAGGTGAACAGAGTCAGAAGAGAATCACAGTAACCATACTGGTCAAGATTCTAATCAGTGTATTAATCTTTACAAAATCTATAGCAAGTTATCTCTCAGATTCCATTTCTCCTTTTGAACCCATTAATACACACACACACACACACACACACACACACACACACACACACACTTGGGACACTATAAAGATTTAAATGTGCTTCCCTATGGCATCATAGTATTATTTATCTCTTGTTCTGTACTAAGAAAAAGAAGACTAAACACTAGTTTCTTTCTCTAACATCATCCAACATACAGCAGTTCAAGGATTTCAGCACAAGTACTGACTTACATATGAGTTTTCTCTTTTCTGGATTAATTTTTCTAGTTTCGCTCCATAGCCTGGGCACTTTCTTATGTATGTTTCCCAGATTGTCCATGAAATAAACATATTAAATAAAACTACATGAAAGTACATTGGAATTAACAGAGTTAAGCAAACAAAGCTCAACAGCAAGATACCTTTAAAAATGTAAAAGTAGAGTGATCATAATTTTCCTAGTCTATTGTGGCCAAGACAAACAAGTGGGAGAACCACTTCCCACATTGTAAACACTATATCTATTAATTCAACCTAAAAACCAATTAACTCATCTTGGCAGTCACATCAACTGAATCACATCTGCTTATAATCAACAAAAACTTCTAAAACATTCTTCCATGTTCTTCATTAAGCCATGTTTTACCTTGCTAAATTTGGTGTACTGTTCCAGTTGATTAAGGATTTTCCTAAAAATTCTGACTTCTTTAACCTGTATCCATACAGGTCCTTTTGCTTTGTTATATTCACTAGTGTACTAATGTATTACACACAGTCTTCACCTAAGTCAATATAAAAATATTTACCTGTTCAGGACTAATGAAAGAATCCTGAATCCTGCCATAATGTGTACTTTTTCAGTTTGATATACTGTATCAATTAACACTCTTTGAGGCAATTGATTTTATTATTATTCAGTTAATTTTGCCAACAAATTTGTCTTCAGACTACTACTATACTTACCAATGAATATGTAAGATATCTTTCTAATATAAATAAAAACTGACAAGTAAAAATTATCTAATGGTAATTGAAAATAATTTATATAAAACTAAATTTTAGAAATTTAATTAGGATACACATCTTTGCAAAGATTAAAAAGAACAAAGAGAGCAGCCTTATAACAAGAATGCTTCAAATACAGTAAAAACTAACTTTTATAAATACAGGATGGCTTTGATAACTTATCCATAATAATAAATGCCATGGAAAAACTCTTGGATTCCAGAGTTCAGAAGTGTTTTGTATTTATTTCACATCCAAATTAGATTCTAGCCCTTTCATTCTAAATAGTGTATCAACTGAAGACTAATACAGGATTTTTCTTTGGCAGGAAACTAGCCACTGTGCTACTCAGAAACACAACAACCACAATTGTATAGAGCTGCCCTGACCTATCTCCACCATGAGGTTGAAACCTCGCAGTAGGAGATAAGCAAAGGTCATCTCAGGTTCCACAGCAAAGCAGTAGGTGACTAGTGGGTGCATACCTCCAGGACTGGAAAACAAGTGTACATTTTCCTATATTCCTCAGAGAAAAGTAGAATGATTTTTCAAGAAAGTAAGATTTTTTTCCCTAGGGATGGATGTTTTTTCAAATGCACAAAAGCATAGATTTAAGGATTGCTAATTACATACAATAAAAGGTATCATCAAGGAAAGACTAAAAGGGTAGATGCTATTTTCCTTTTCTCTTCCTATCGACACATTGTCAGAAACATCCACCTCAAATAACTCAGGCCATACCAGCAGCACTTTCCATGTTTCTGAAACAGAACTCTCCAAACTGTATAAAAGATCTATAATGGAGAGGGTTCAGCACCTCTGCTACATGACATATCCTGTGGGAAGCACCGGTATTATATGCTATGTAAATATCCATAAGCACAGACACAAGTTGAGGCTAAGTCAAAAATCGCAAATCTTTCAGATTTTGGAGAATTTGAGGTTTCAAATATTCACACTGGAAATGCTCAAGTGATGAAGTCTATGTAAATACTGTTTTTTAAAACCCCAAATCTGAAACATTTGTCCCAAACATTTTAGGTAATATATACTCATCCTATATTTGAGACAGTAAAATACTAAGCTACAAATACCACAGTTATAAAATGCAGTGGCTAGACTGAGGCTGATAAGATACAAACAAACATTCACAACTTTCAGCAAACACAGGAAGGTGCTGAAATGAACATTTTCTGACTCTCTCTTTTCCTAACTGGAACTTGATACACCAGTTGGAGCTGTCACTTTGTCATGAAGACACTGGAGCAGCAAGATTGAAAGAACTTAGACTACATGCTTTGGAGGACAAAGCTAACAGTGCCAACACAGACTCCCTATCTGTCCTTTAAGTGAGGAATAACCTCCACATGTGCAGACCACTGTTATTTGGACTTTATTAGTCAAATGTAATAAATAGCAATATAGTACTAAATCTCAACCAAGAAAAAGCCCAGTGAGGTACCCAACCAGAAGAAAAGATTAGGTTAATTCTGGTGAGCATCTTATAGTATATATCTTTATGTCAAAACACACTGTACTTTTAAGTGTGAACAACTTTTGTCAGTTATAATTCAATAAAGATAAAAGAGAATACAAATGATATGTGTGGAATGTGCACAATATGACAAGGAAACTCCCAGAGGCCATGTTTTTGTCATTTGTGGCTTTAGAATTCACCACCTGTCATAAAGACAGTGCTGTAATGGTATGTAAAGGTTGTTCAGGTTCAAATTCAGCTGGGAGGCCAGTGAAAATGTAGGTAAAAGTCATTCACTTTGCAGCTGAGTGACCCTAGCTTGGGACCCATTTGTCCATAATGCAGTGGGATATTCCTGTTCTAAACTTCTACCTGTTTAAATGTGAAATATTCCCAAAGGCTCATCTACAGAGGGCTTGGTCCTCAATGAAACAACATTCAGAGGTGGTGCATAGAAAGAAATTAGTTCATAAGGGCACTGACTTCAGCCGTGGCTCTACTGATCAGTTCATGGCTCAACGGGCTTTTTGTGAAACGGGGCCTTATTCAATGAGGCAGGTCACAGGGGTGCGACTGTCTCTAGCCCATGTAGGTACTGTGCCAGCATAATGCTGGTAAAGTTTATCTTAATTTACTTCAAAAAATATTCTTTCCACATATTTTTTTTGCATGTGGAAAGTTTCTTATTCAATGAACCTGTCCCAATGCTGGATAAACACATAAATGCTAGAGGTAGACTGAAAATAACATTGCTTTGGCAGACTGAATCCTATTACTACACAATACTGCAAGGAAGATTTCAAAGCCTCAAATGTACAATAGTGCTTTAACATTTATAATAAAATATATATTAAGTGATGAGTATATATTTTGTCATCTTTCCATTTTTGAAACAAAATACCTGATAAACACAACTTAACAGAGAAAAGGTTTATTTTGGCCCACTGTTCCAGAGGTTTCAGCCCAGTTAGCTGTATCGATAGCAGAACTGGAATAATAGAGTAAAGCTGCTTATCTCATGCCAGCAAGTAAATGGGGCAGAGAACAGACCCAGAGAGGTATGGGCATTAAGAAAATTTGCATCCTTTTTTTTTTTTATTTGTTTAAATATGGCTACCAGGAACTTTAAGGTTAAACAGATGCTTGCATAAGATTTCAGTTGGTCAACACCAGTATGTTTGTGATATTCAGATTTCCCTGGACATCACAGAAGAACAGGACTGTCCCTCACCAGGGAAGAGGTAAGGCCTCATTCACAGCAGCAGTTTCTACCGTGTTCTGAGGTATACTGAGAGAGAAACAAAACAAGAGCCAAATACAGTCCCTGCGCAGTTAGCCCTTCCTGTCTGTGGGTTCTACATCCACAGTCAACCAAGTACAGGCAGAAAATAGTCAAAGAAATAAACTGTGTCTGTACTGAATATGGAAAGGGCTTTTGTCATTATTCCCTAAGTATACAGTATAACAACTATTTACACAGCACTTACATTGCATTAGGTACTATAAGTAATCCTACAATATCTAGAAATGATTTAAAGTATACAGAAGGATATGTGTACATTATATGCAAACATTAAGTCATTATATTTTAGGAATCTGAGCATGCATGGATTTGGTACCCACAAAGGGTCCTGGAGTCGATCCCACAGGGTCACAGAGGGACAGTGTGCTTCTCACTGTGAGAAAATGAAGTGGGTGTTTTTAGTGGTCAACTTATAACTTCCAGCTGAACTGAGAAAGTGTGGTGCTGGGTGTGGGAAGCCCACCTGAGATACTGTTATAGGCTCTGAGCCTCCAGTTTGATTCATGGGAGGCACTGTCATGAGCTCTAGGTCCTCAGCTGCACTCGTGCAGGACATTTCCGTGGGATCTAGGCCTTCAGCTAGATTTCTTGGTGTATAGTGTGTGGACAGATTTCCTGCACTCTCTTGTATATCATTCTTTGGGTGACTATTATAAACAATCTTATAAAATATGTATCCTGTATTATTTTTCTCCTTTGCAAAAATATCCCCAAAGTGACACAGTGTTATTATCCACCCAAGCTCCCAAATGTTATGGACTGGAAAATAGAGTCAGAGGTTGAGGTACACACTTGGGGAGATTATATAACTAAGAGACTAACCTAGGTTTCTGTAGTCCAAGTTCACATCTTGTGCTCTCCCACTACATTTCCCCTGTTCTACTGGTGCTACTCACTTGATTATATGTCCTCATTCACCTGCATCTTTAAAAAGAAAATCAAGTTAAGCACCATGAATTTATTCAACAGAACTCTCTTGTATCCCTGAATGCTGTGATAAGTACATAAGAGAGAAAAATAGCAAGGGCCACCAGTCATTATCTTCCAAATATCTACTTTAGGGTGCTCTTATTCACTGATAGCATGGCCTTTACTCACCACCCAGAGTGGTGATTCTCTCTAGATTCATGAAAATACCCTTTAGTGACCTCCGACAATTACACAAGCGCATCAAAAGCTTGTGCAAACTAACTGTCTTAAACAGCAGCCTGAGAAGTCTCCGCTACAACTTGGAAATCAGAGACAACTATGGAGGAAGAATTTAAGGAGACACACACCTCCTAAGCCATTTTGAGAAATTCACATTGCAATCAAGACACATCTACTCCAGGCCCACCCACTCATCAAGGACTGCGAAAAATCAAGAGGCACTGGAAATAAGCCTCCTTAGAGGTTAGCTATGGAATAAAGCACAGAAAGGAAGAACAACACATGCTGTGCCACTTTATGGACCTGCAAAATATCAAAGGTCTATCATGAGCCATCAGACAAAGATTCTAGCTACTGCTTTCATAAAAGTAATTAGAGTGGACTAAAAAAAACATGATTTCCCCTTGAGGATACAATCTATGAATAGTTTAACAACTATTAGTAATAGTCCACACTTCTGGACCATTTACTATCTTATTAAGTACCTCTTTATATGGATTATGCGAGTATCAACAGCTACCAGTGAAAGAGTTTTGCTTTCCAAATGAAGAATCTAATACCCCAACAAAGATAATGGTTCTGTTCACAAAATTTGGGAGGACAGCCAGATAGATATATCTAACACGCTTTTGTCTCCTATCCTTGGGGTCTTTTCTCGATCTCATGAAGTAATACTCTGTATATGCAGGTCAGTACACAGTACCATCAGAGCCTAGCAAAGCTACGCACATAATTAAATCAGGACTGAAAGGTGAGTAAATGGCCTTTTACCTATTTACCTTCAATATACCCTTCCATCATGCTGGTTCATGCCACTGGGCTTTTGCATGAACTATTCTTTCTATGTAGAATAGCCATCCATCCTTTAGAACCTAACTTAGATAAAAACTAAGAACTCTTTCTCCTGATGTTTTCCAGATTAAGTCATCTTATCTTCTGGGCCACCTGTGCACCTCAAACATACATCTACCATTTGCCTACGTGACTTTCTCCTGAGTAGAGTACAGATTTCTAAACAGAGACCTGTTATCTTCACACTGCCACATTAATCATGTTTACAGTTAAACATTCCTCTATAGTAGAAAAAAATTCACCATTCACTATCATTTTCCCAAAGAGTAACTTGTCATAATCATGGAGCAAAGTTTCTTGCAGTATAGAACTGAGGAAGGAGGAGGGAGCTGACCCAGTCTTAGAAGAGAATTCCAAAATACTTGTGGGCCAGACACAGTGAGGCCTGAAGAAATAGCAAAGGATTTCTTCATCGAGCTGCAGCCTGAGTAGCTCTCTTTTGCAGATGATGCTGTTTTCAGGCAGGAAGAACTTTGTGCCTCAGTACCATCTGCTTAAAGAAGAATAAAGAGCAGCTCCTAAGCCAAAAGCTAAATGTTACTGTTCTACCCTGGCCTGGCCTGTGAGGAGGAAAGACATGGTAAATTGCAAAGCAAGACTATTATATTCAAATCCTAACTAAATAGTTCTCTAACAAGTACTGAAATTCTGGTTGGCACACAAAATAGAAAATATAACTGCAATAACTTTGAAAATGATTTATCTTTAAAAATTCACTCATGTTGATTAATGCACTATATCTATGAATTTAAGAACATAAATTACAAGGATCCCATTATATCCTTAAAATGAAAATCATTTCATACTTACTTCATCCTTTAACCTTAGAAAATTTAGCTGCCAAACATGCTTTGCTCCTCCTAAGACTTCACTGCAAACTCATGGATTTATGGAGATTAGACAGATAAAAATCTTAAGGTTAAAATTAAAAAGAACTAAACACCTGACCAGAGAAGCACAAATATTTGCACTCTATTTTCTTACTCTGTACCAACTGTGAACTCATGAATAGAATACTGCTTATAAGTAAAGGCAAATTTTTACCACGTTTGCTTATCAAATGTGGTAAAAGAAAAAGAAAAATATGTAACAATTTTCCCATTAAGAGGGACAAGCAAATGGGAGTTTGTCAGCTACAGAGTGAGCATCAATTTAAATGGATAAAAACACACCAAAAGGTATTTTTACATAAATCCTACTTCTATGGCTAGTTTAATATAATGGCTCTTCCATGCTACATAACTGAGTCTAAGCAATACATTATGGTCTCTTTTTACATCTATTAGGGCTGTCAAAATAAGCATAGGATTCTCAGAAGAATTTAAAGTCAGGTAAGCCATAGATAATATTCAGTTTATATATATTTTATCATTACATGAAATAAACTTTAAGCATCTATCCCCATGCAAATTTGGGATATACACTAAAAATTCATTTATAACTGAGTGTCCTATATTTGAATTTGCTTTGTATTTTCTGACCCTTACTCTCTGTCTCTGACAACTTTTCCCTTTTGTTCCTTGAATTGTCTTAATTTTTCTCTGCCAAGTTACCTTTGTCTGTTTGGACTTAAAGTCTCATTGTTCCAGTCACCTCTAATTCCTTATCTTCAGTGCTGTGTGAAAAGAAAGCTGAAAGGAAATTTCCACAACCAAGTTTAACATGCTGTGCCAGAATAAAACCAGACAAATAATGAGATGCTATTAACAAGAAAATGCGATTATTTTTAAAGAATGAAGAACCCAGCCTAAACGTAAGCCTGGATGACTACAATCACCCAAAAAGCTTTATTAAAAAAGTGTTGGGGTTGGACACATATGTGTAAATATCACATTGTTTCTCTGGTGTGAGAAGCCAATAATAGATATTGTAAAACAGTAAAAAAAATGTTCCAGTAGGAAGGGGAACTAAGGAAGGGGAAGTGGGAAGGAGAGACGTAAGGCCAGGCTTATATTTCAAGGAGAAACAAGTGGGTCTAAAAGTGTTGGCCACAAGTAGTTGAACCCTTGCTGTGCTGAGTAGATCAGGCACACAGCTGAGTTTGGATTCCAGCGTGAGCAAGGACACGTAATGGACTGCACAGCTGCCACAACACAGGTGGATGGAACGGCCAGCCTCTGGAAGAGAGGAGCGGCTCTCAGACCCATACACCATAAAGCGAGGTGGACAAACCAGGGCTATTTCAATTACCAAACTGTAGAACTGGAGAGAAACCACTTATTCAAAAACATGGAGATTTTTTTCCTTCTTTTTCTGATTTTGGACTTATTTTTTCTTCTTGCCTTTTTCTTCCCTTTTGAGGAGTTTTCCTTTTTCTTTATTTTTCCTTTTAATTTATTTCTATTAACTTTTCTCCATATTTTTTCTCTTTCTTATTTCCTTTTTTAATCTTTCTTTTCCTGTTTGTTCTTTTCTGTTATCTTTAAATAGTTATATAAATATCCCTTTCCACCTTAATAAGATCCTTTGTCACACTTTTCTTGCTTCCTTCTCATCTCCCACTGTTAAATTTTCTTCAGACATTCTCCCATTCGTAACCCCCTATATCTTTACTGGTATAACCAGTAAGATTTATTAATGTTTAAATAGTTAATTATATGTTATTACTACTGAATGTTTTTCTGTTGTTACTGAAAGATGTCACATTTAGGAGATACTGAACGCATGCCAATATTTGATATGCCTTTGCATTTACATTATAATTACAGATATCTTTTTGATGTTTAATGGTGGTACATATAGGTTCTTATGGTGTATGAATATCCAATTGTCATGGATGATACTGTTGATTTAATTGCTATTGTCAAAGTTGCACCATTATTACTAATAGGTTTACTCTGTAGGCCAATATCCAGATTAATATTGTGTCTTTAACGATGTTCTAGTTCAACCCCAGGCAACTGGGTACTGGGCCATTATACTACAACCCCTGACAAGTTAATAGAGATGGGTCAGATTCTGGAACACAGGCAAAGGACTAGAGTAAGCCTTCCCCAGAGATATCACTGAAAAGTAGACACTAAAGAGATCTCCAAACAACAGCACAATCTTTCCACTAAGTGCACATAGACTGCAGCATAAAACAAAAACAACAGAAACATGAGAACACAAGGTAACAGAATGTCTCCTCAAAACTCCTAATTCTATCAAAGCTGACCTTGAGGTATCAGGCAGTGGTGAGCAAAAGCTATAACTATAAACATATGTGCACCAAACACCAGCATGCCCAACTTCATAAAATTCTTCTGGACACAATACATGAGATAAATATTAACACAATTATAATGAGGGACCACAATACCCCAATGTCACAAATCTATCAAGTAGCCAAATTTTAAACAAATATCAGAGTTGAACAAAACCTTCACATAATTGGATTAAATAAATATCTACAGAGTTTTCTGTCCAACAACAGAATACACATTCTTCTCAGTATCACATGGGACTTTCTCCAAGTAAACAATTAACAGAATGAAGAAACAACTTACAAAATGAAAAAAAAGTGCCACCTATTCATCAGTCAAAGGACTAATATAGGATCTAGAAAATATATAGAACTCAAAAACTTACAGGCCCCCAAATAAAAGACCCAATCAAAAACTAGGCAACTGAACCAAACTGGTAATTCTCAGAAGAAATCAATGGCCAAAACAATCCATGAAAAAATATGTTCAACCTATATGGCCACTAGAGAAATGAAAATTAAAATGACACATAGATTCCATCTTACTCCAAAAAAGAATGGCTTCCACAAGAAATCCAACAGTAACAAATGCTGGTTAGGCTCTGCGCAAAAAGGAACACCCATATATTTGCTGGTGGGAATGTGTCTCAGTTACTTTTCTCTCATGGAGACAAAATACCCAACGCTCAAAATGAAGGAAGGAAAGGTTTATTTAGCTTGCATTTTGTGGAGGTTTCAGTCCATGCTTGGCTGCTTCTGAGGCACAGTGGCACATGGCAGAGGGCAACAGTTCATGGTGGCAGAACACAGCAAAGCAACAAGCACAAGAAGGGAGGAATGGTAGCTAGCATCCTCTTTCTCTCCCTTACATATACAAACTATCTGCGCTAGGGCAGGTATATCTCTCACACCCATAATCCCAGCATTAGATCATGGATCAGTCATACACTCTAAAAGCCACCCCATAACTGCATGAGGATTTGGGGGGACATGCAGACATAAACCATAACAGAATGTAAACTAGTACAACCATTATGGAAATCAAATTGGACATTCTTCAAAAAATTAAATCTAGAAATTACATTTTACTATTACCCTACCACATATTTTACTGAAAGCATTAAAAGCATCACATTATAATGATATATGCATGCCCATGTTCATAGTAGCACAATTCACAATCACTAAATCTCTGTAGCAAGCTATATACCTATCAATAAATAAATCAATTACAAAAATAGGCAGTTATGCACAATGCAATACTATTCTGCAATAAAGAAAGATAAACTTGAGTCTCCTAAAGTTAAATGGGTATGCCTGGATACAACAATGTTAAGAAAAATGAATAATAACCACAAACTTTAATATTGCATCGTTTTTCTTATATAAGAAACACAAGACATAAATAAAAAGTAAAATACAAGATAGACAATAGGAAACAGGGAGACAGATCTTTCTCAAATGGAAAGGGACCAACAGACAGGGTGGGAGGGGATTATAAAAAAACTAAGATATGTTATGCACATGCACAAAAGCTCCACAGGTAATATGGTCATTATGTACTACAAACATGTACTAATGCAAAATATAAATAAATGGAAAATAAAAAGTGTTCAGGTACTCCAAACCTGTACTATATTTTCTATTTTGGGATTCTGAATATAGCATCCTGGAAAGCTATAGACTTACAGTTGCTAAGGGACTCTGATATTCAACTTGGTTTGGGATTCCCTGGAGACTTAAGAATTAGGAAATCTACCCAACTAAATCAAAGTTAAAGAGGAATCAATGAATAGACCCAATCTACACTAATTTAAACAGCATAATATATCACTATAATTCCTAAATGTTTTTAAATTAATCTGAAATGGTTATATACACATGATTACAGAAGACAGCACTAAATCCAATTTGTAAATTACACTTTTACTGATGACAAAAAGAAACATAAGCATATTTATGTTCTACTTTGTACAATTTTGAATTGTGTTTTATGAAAAAAGGCATTTTTAAGAGTCTCACTCATTTGTCCAATTGGAAAAAAGGTAACATAAAAATGCTAACATCTAAAGCAAATTTATCATTAGAAATAATTATAAATATATGTAATATATAACATACATAATTTTAAATTTATACTTATATATAATATATAATTATAATTATATTATATATAATCATAAATGAGTATCGTTTCTATGTAATTGAAATTGGAATGAGTCCCTCAGGCTCACGTATCTATTTCATCAGAAGAAAGACTGAGCATGGGGGAAACCAGTAGCTTGCTCTTCTTTAGTCAATGTCCTGAGAACAAGATCTCACATGCAGCCCAACATGAACTTGTCTGAATCTTACAGAAGGGGGACAATAACATTTTGTGGTGCCCTTTTCTCAAACTTAAAACTATTTTGTAACAGAATACTGGCCATGTAATAAGAAATCTATTCAGTTAAATATGAAAAGGTTCTCACTACAGGTACAGCACAAACAATTCTCTAGAGACAACAGAAACCAGAGTCTCTGCCCTCTGTGCTCCTGGTGCAGACAGGGGATCCTCACTCAGAAGCCCTGCAAACTGCTCTCACCAGGGTTCACACATGAGCCCTCCCTGCACATGACCAGCATTGAATGAGGTACGGGTGCAGGCACTCAAGAGCTGCTGACACCGCGGTTCAGGACTAGGTTTCACTTGTGCCCTGATCTCTTGGGGCTCACACACACAGGCAGTCTGTGATCACTGTTGGTGCAGCCTGTGTGTGGCTCCAGTGTGTAGCCTGAACTGACTGAAGACACAGCATCAGGTGGTCCACAAACTGCTGGCCCTGCAGTTCATGTCTGGGTTTTGCCTGTATCCTGAACTGCCTGGGGTCACAAGACCACCGGTCTGGGATTGCACCACCAGTGCGATTGGAATCTGGGTCATACATGTGCCCTGAACTGCAAGGGGTTGCTGGATTAAACCATCTACAATCACCTGACATCACAGCTCGCATCTGAGACCGGGGAGAACTACATACACTTTACCATTTACTGGAAGACCCCATCCTAAGCAGAGCTTCTCAGCAGACACTAAGGGGCAGGTCTGACCACCAGAAAATGTAGGGCCACTAGCAACCTTTGCTAAACTGCCGGAGCAGAGGGAGACTGAGTGTTCAGCTTCTGGCATCGAACATGACAAGGCAAAGGGCTACAATGCAATCTCAGAACTCCACCTCACTCAGAACAAGTCGAAGAGACATTGAAATAGGAGAACTTGGTAAACACACACCTGAAATTGCTGAAATAATTGCAGTGGAAGGAAAGACACAACTCTAGCAGGCCACAGAAGAGGTCAGATCAGACATAATCTCTCAGGCAAAAAATGAAATGACAATAATAATGAAAGAAATGCTTTGCATATCTAGAGGAGAAACAGATGAAAAAATAGATGAACATAGGCAACGGATGGAAACGTTACATGAACAATATAGGAATAAATTAGAATGCATGAAACAGACTCAAAGAGATTTCAAGGAAACAAAAACTTCCACTGAAAGTTTGCAAAACCACTTGAATGAAGCCAAAGATAGCATTTCAGATCTTGAAGAAAGCATAGCAACCAGCAATTGTGAAAGGAAAGATCTCTTAAAATCAATAAGGATCCAGGAAAAATCTATCCAACAGCTGCAATATGAGGCAAAGAGAACTAATATCAGTGTAATAGGAGCCAATGAAACAGCAGGAGGTGACACAAATGGCATAAAAACAATAGTAGCAGAAAATTTCCCAAGCATGGCAACAGAACCTGACATACATGTAAATGAGACATATAGAACTCCCACCAGTCATAAACATAATAAAACTATACCCAGACATATAATAATCAAGATCCCAGATCTACAGCAAATGAACAGAATATTAAAAGCTGGTAGAGAAAAGAAACAGATCGCCTATAAAGGAAAGCCAATGAGAATCAAGGCAGATTTCTCAACACAGACCATCCAATTGAGAAGAGCTTGGAGCAAAGTATTACAGGACCTACAGTCAAACACCTTCCAACCAAGATTGATGTATTATGCCAAACTCTCCTTCAAGCTTAACGGAGAAATAAAGTATTTCCGTGACGAAGAGCAACTGAAGAACTTCACGAGTGCCAAACAATCCTTACAAAAAGAACTAAAAGACATCCAAGACAGAGAAGAAAATGAATGCAATGTCAAGAACAATGGAAAGGAACCCTCAAGTAGAGCAAGCAAGTAAACAGGTAGAAAAAGTAAGAAACGAACAGCAAGTAAATAACATGACAAGGATAGGTCAACACATATTGATTATAATCATAAATGTAAATGGACTCAACTCACCAGTCTAAAAAAACAGACTGGCAGAGTGGATTAAGAAACAAATCAAAGAATATTCTCTATACAGGAAACACATTTTACTCAAATGGAAATCGATAGACTGAAAGTCAAAGGATGGACAACAACCTCCATGAAACAGGAACTCAGAAAAAAGCATGGGTAGCTATTATGTGTGCAGACAATATAAACTTGAAACTGAGAACAATCGAAAGAGATAAAGAAGGTCACTACATACTTGTTAGGGGAAAATTGAAAGAGGATGAGATAACAATCCTAAATATGTATGGACCAAATATTGGAGCACCAAACCACATAAGACAAATCTTAACAGACATGGAAACTAATACAGTTAATAACACTATTGTAATAGGGGAACTGAACACCCCTTTGACGCAAAGAGATAGGTGAACTGTACAAAAAATAAGCAAAGAAATGACAGATCTGAACCAAAGCTGCATATAAATGGACTCAGTAGATGTATACAGAGTGTTCCACCCCACAACAACAGAATACACATATTTCTCAGCTGCACATGGGACTTTCTCTAAAACAGACCATATTCTAGCCCACAGAGCATACCTACCTAAATGCAAAAGAAATGAAATTACCCCATGCATATTATCTGACCACAGTACAATTAAATTGGAAATTAATGACAAAAGGAACTCCAAAAACTCCATAAACACTTGGAAATTCAACAACAACCTCCTAAACAATCAAAGGGTTGCAGAAGAAATTAAAAAATACCTATAAACAAACAAAAATGCAAATACAACTTACCGGAATATGTGGGATGCAGTGAAAGCAGTCCTCAGAGGGAAATTTATAGTGGTGAACTCACACATAAGGAAAACAGAAAGAAAAACATAAATAGCCTAACGCTGCACCTCAAACTTTTGGAAAAAGTAGAACAAGTCAAGCCCAAAGAAGGGAGGAGATTATAAAGCTCAGGGCAGAAATTAATGCAATTGAAAAGAAGGAAACCCTACAAACAATAAGTCAACCAAAGAGCTGATTCTTTGAAAGAATAAATAAAATTGATAAACACCTGGCCAACTTTACGAAAAAAGAAAGAACTCAAATTCATGCATTAAGGAATGAAAACGATGAAATTACTACAAATGCTACAGAAATTCAGAAGATCATCAACGCCTACTTTGAAAATCTTTACTCTAATAGGATAGAAAACTCAGAAGACATGAACAGATTCCTGGATATGTATGAATTACCAAAGTTGAGTCAAGAAGATATAAAAATTCAGAACAACCCAATATAGATTAATGAGATTGAAAATGTGATTAAAAACTTACTGACAAAGAAAACAACAGGCCCTGATGCATTCACAACAGAATTTTAAAAGAAATGCACAGAATATTTAATGCCAACACTCCTCAAACTCTTCAATGAAATTGAAAAAGAAGCAATTCTCCCTAACTCATTTTTGGAGGCAAGTATTATACTGATACCCAAAGCAGAGAAAGACTCACTCAAGAAAGAGAATTGCAGACCAATCTCCCTAATGAACATAGATACAAAGATACTCAATAAAATGCTAGCAAATAGAATGCAGCAAATCATCAAGAAAATCATATACCATGACCAAGTTGGATTCACTCCAGGAATGCAGGAATGGTTAAATATTCACAAATCAATTAATGTTATATACCATATCACTAGCACCAAAGACAAAAAACATATGATCATCTCAACAGATGCAGAAAAAGCTTTCCACAAAGTCCAACATGCATTCATGATAAAAACTCTACAGAAAATAGGAAAAGATGGTCTTTACCTCAACGTGATCAAAGCCATCTATGACAAACCAACAGTCAACATCACACTAAATGGACAAAAACTGAAAGCTTTTACTTTAAAATCAGGAACAAGACAAGGATGTCTGCTGTCACCACTCCTGTGGAACATAGTTCTGGAAGAACTAGTCAAAGCAATAAGACAAGAGAGAGAGAAAAAAAGGAATAAGGATAGGAAAGGAAGAAGTAAAACTATCACTATTTGCAGATGACATGATAGTCTACATGGAAGAACCAAAAAACTCCACAAGAAGACTTCTTGCAGTAATTGACAAATTCATCACTGTAGCTGGATACAAAGCGAACACCCAAAAATCAATAGCATTCCTATACACAAACAACAAACAGACTGAGAGAGAAATTAAGGAAACCATACTTTTCACAATAGCATGCAAGAAATTAAAATATTTAGGAATCAACCTAACAAGGGAAGTAAAAGATCTATTCAATGAAAACTACAGTATGCTGAAAAAAAGAGATCAAAGAGGGTCTCAAATAAATGGAAAAATATTCCTTGTGCATGGATAGCAAAATCCAACATTGTGAAAATGGCCATACTACCAAAATTGTTGTACAGATTCAATGCAATTCCCTTTAAACTACCATTAGCATACCTCACAGATCTAGAGAAAGCATTCCTTAAATTCATCTGGAACTAGAAAAGACCCAGAAGAGCAAAAGCAATCCTGGGCAACAAGGACAAGTCAGGTGGAATTACAATCTCTGACCTGAAATTATACTACAAAGCTACTGTAATAAAATCAAGCTGGTACTGGCTAAAAATAGACCAGAAGATCAATGGAACAGAATGGAAAACACAGACACAATCACAAACACACTCAGCCACCTAATCTTTGACAAAGGGGCCAAACAAACTCGCTGGAAGTACAACGGCCTCTTTAATAAATGGTGCTGGAAAAATTGGTTTGCCACCTCCCAAAGACTGAAAATAGACCAAAATCTATCACCATGCACCAAACTGAAATCAAAATGGATCACAGATATATTAAAACAGAAACACTACATCTATTGCAAGAGAAAGTAGGGAAAACTTTAAAGACATAGGGGTAGGCAGAGAGTTCATGAACAAAACCAAACTGCATGTGAAATACTTCAAAGAATCAACAACTGGGATCTCATCCTACTGAAAAGTTTCTGCACATGTAAAGAAATCACCAGCAGAGTAGAAAAAGAACCCACAAATGGGAAAAAATTTTAGCTGAGTGTCCCTTGGGCAACGGTCTTCTATCTAGAACACAGAAAGAATTAAAAAACATCAGCTCCTCCAAATTCAAAGACCCAATCTAGAAAAGGGCAGCTGAGATGAATACACACTTCTCACATAAAGAAATACAAATGGCAAATAAATACATGAGAAAATGTTCAACATCATTAGTCATTCAAGAAATGCAAATTAAAACAACACTGAGATTGCACCTCACCCTAGTAAAAATGGTTATCGTTAAGAAATCAACCAATAACAAATGCCAGTGAGGCTGTGGAGAATTAGGAACTCTTCTCCACTGCTGGTGGGAATGCAGATTGGTGAAATCACTGTCGAAATGTTTGGAGATTCCTCAGCAAACTAGGTCTAGAGGTCCCACTCAACCCAGCTATTCCCCTTCTGAGTATTTTCCCCTAGGATCTGAAAACATCGTATCACAGCAATATTTGTGCACCCATGTTCACAGCGGCACAATTTGTAATTGCTAAATTGTAGAAGCAACCCAAATGTCCATCCAGGGAGGACTGGATAAAAAATTTGTGGTACTTTTATATAATGGAGTATTACTCAGCTATAAAGAAAGATAAACTGAAGGCTTTTATAGGCAAATGGTCACAATTAGAGACCATACTCATAAGTGAAATAAATCAGTGCAAGGAACATACTGTCTCACTAGTGTAAGAACCTAAAAGAGTGAATAAAAACTAGAGGTATGATAGACATTGTGAAATGAGAAGAAAATGCTTGAAAGTAATGGGTAACTGGGGTGTAGGAAAGAAGAAAGGAAAGAAGGGGAAATTATGTACGTATGTATGTGCAGGATAGCTAATAGTTGTACTACTGTCTTCTATTGCTTTACTGAAAGGAACAGTTAATGATTACTTGTTTGATCATTATTGCATGTCTCTGTTTTCCTGAGAAATCGCTTTGAAGATATCAATATATAATACAACAACCATTGTTAATTTCCTACCACTTTCTCTGTAATTCTGTATTGTTTGTATTGTTTTTATGCTATTTTGTAAATGGATATCTGTTTGTTAATATGTTTTCTTCCTTTATTTTTTAAAATAAACAAAGACAACAAGACACCATAGGGGCAAAAGGATCTCCACACACTATCATTGATGTTGAACAGGCGTTCCACACACTGCTACCCATGCTGGTCTAAACAGAATGCTTGCACTCTACCCACACACATGAATAAGGCTACTGAACAGTGAAATACTGTGTAAGTCAGCCATGACACAGCCATTTTGGTGCTAAACCCGACTATTGATAGAAGGCATGCCTTGCTCTCTACCCCATCTACTACCCACTTACTGGCAGACCAAGGGCTAAGTCAGCTTGAAAAAGGGTAAGTCCTCACTCACCCTCCAGTAGATTTAAAAGTATGATGTGTTCCATTTCGTAGGAGAAAACTCAAATTCATGAAACAGATGTCCAAAAAAGCTCAAAAGGGATTCAGGAAGCTAAAAACTGAAAGAGAATCTAGTACTATGTCAATAAATAGAACAGAAAAACTTAAATACTTTCTGCTAAATTGGATCTGAATTTTTTTCATACTACAAGACATTATTCTACCATTAGTTTCTTTCCTAATGTTTCCTACAGAGAATTCTACTAGCAAAGTCCACTTATCCTATGCAGATACCCACTTACATTGCTAAATTATAGAATCACTGAATTATTTTTGCAGCAAATCATAAATAATGTATTCTCATGCTCTCTCAAAGAGCTATCTGAAATCCCAATTATTATAAATCCCTGAAATGTGCCTGGATGTCTCTGAAATTTGATTAAAAGGTAAGGTTTGAAAACAATTACAAATTTAATAGATAAATTAAAGTAACACATTAAATATTACAAACATTATTTAGTACCCAAAATGTCTGTATATTGTAAGGAATTACATGAAGTAGATAAACAATCCAGACTTAAGCAAATTTTACATAATCCAAAGACTTTTATGTGAGCTTTGGACTCATCACATTTTCTAAACTATTACCAAACTCGCCTTGCATAATAAATAGAATTCTACAATGGCAAACTCTTTGGGTTGTGGTTTTTAGGGATCCTTCCTTGTAAAACTTCCTGCAGTAGGTTAATAGATAAGCCCATCAAGACCTTAACGTATGCAATAGTTTAGTACTACTTAGCTAAGCTGCCCACTAGCTCCAAAAAATAGGGCACATCAAATAACAATTTTCACCATTAATTGGCAATTGAGCCGAGCAAATGAAAAAAAAAGCAGGAAGGAGAGAAGGGAGTCTGATGGTTGGAGAAAGGAGGGAAGAATAAGGGGGGTGATAGATGAGAATGCATCACATTAAAACTGAAATTTCTATATTTTCCAAAGGAAAATAAACCAACAAAGTGACGGATGGATGTTCTGGCAGTAGATCAAGTCACTCAACAGTCCTAAGGTACACAAAAACTACTTATTACTTATGGCAAGTGGTACCTGTAAATTCATTTCTTAACAATGCTCTTATTATACAAGCACAATTTTAATTAAAATCTAGTAGGTGATAATTAAGTCAAAGATAACTTTACTAGGAAAAAGATGCATTTTATGCTACACACATATGAAGCAAAAAAATTTACCTGAACATTGTCGTTTAAACCTAAAACTTTACATATTACTTCTCTCTTACTATATTGTCCTACAGTTTTCTTAATGTGTAGAAAACCTTAAAGGAGTAACTTTCTCAATTATTTTTAAAAACTATGCTATCATTTAATGTTTATCCAAGCACCCAGTAATTCAACAGCTCAGCAAGTATTTGTTGAAAAGCCAGTAAACATGAAATACTCCGACAGAGATGAGGGAGACAAAAAATAAGTTTCATCTTATACAATTTAGTGACATGGTATTTTGAGAAAAATCTATCCTCATTTTGTAGCACACTGGAAAATAAACTGAGATATTTTAAAAGGAATGCTCAAAAACAGTTACGATGGAAGAAAGATTTTTTTTCTTCCTGTGATCTTGGTTTGTAAAATATTACACTTCAGCCAAAACCCATGGCTGCCAAAAATCAGATGACTAATTTAAAACAAACTCACTTCTGTGTGTATATGTATGTGTGTGTGTGTGTATATATATATATATATACACACACATACAGAAAAGTGTTTGCATGCACTTGCAGGCACACGCATGCCACACACACCCTCCCTCCCTTCCTCCCTCCCCTAGGGTGGGTGTTGCATACCTCACAGGAAACATCTTTCCATCCAATGTGCCTCAAGGGAGCAAAAGGACATTTTTAAATTTTTTCTTTAGAGAACCATTCAAAAACTTCACATAGTTCAATCCTTTAAACATTATCTATGTCTTTCTCCATAAACATTTAAAATTAGGTAACTGTTATTTTGGTGAAGAAGAAAACAAGACTGGATGAAGAGTACTCCCCACTCAGCACCACTCTAAGTAGCTATGCAGTCCTGCACAAATTCTCAGCTCTCTGATCTCTAGCTAAATCACTCATAAGATTAGTTTACTCACAACTTACTACACATCATCAAAAGTTTTTGTTTTAAGCTTTAATCAAACATCTTTTCAATAGAACTCCACTTATACAGATAAATGTGTCTATTCAATAAAAAAATAAAATAAATCCAAATCAACTAGTTTCTCTAAAATCATGTTAGCGCCTCAAAAGTAGAGTAAGCTTAAAATTATGAACCAGTAGAAAGTAAAATCTATTTTTCTAAGATTAGAAGTTATTTTGCATACACATGCAAATTAGTTTTGTTATTAACTTGTTTTTGCCCTTTGTATTTTTTTCCTATTAATACAGAAAGTAGAATGGGTAAGCATACTATGTTTTATGTTAGTGTTGCTATTATTAGATTCTTAAATTAGTATTCCTAAATTGACTTTGTGTGAATTTTATCAATTTTATTTCTTAATCTACCTATGATTACTTTTATTATATCAGTTAACTAAAGTTTGACTCCTGAAGGAATTTAATAAGTTAGAAAAATGTTTATCTCTAAAACAATTAATGCAAATTAATTAAAAGTAATTTACTGAAGGCTTTAGTATATATATTTTTCAAATGTTTTATAAGTGTAATACCTATATGATGTGAATTTCTAAATTTATTTAAATTTATATATTATTTAAAATTATTAAATTAAACGAAAATTCAAACCTCAGTGTCTCAAAGTATTACTACTTAAAACTTTTTAATAGTCTGTTTGAAAGCACATTCTCAGGAATACAGATAATTTTTAATACTTTTTCAATCTAGTTTCTGAATTCACAGCAACTCGTGGTGCATTTTAGAACTTTTATACCTACATAGATTTATTTAACTTCTTACAGGTTTTTAAATACTAAAACAAGTGATTTTCTTTTTAATCTAGGATTTTCAGGTAATAGTAACATATAAGTTTTGCAATTAGATATCCCAATAAGGATTAGACCACATTTAAACTTGCATACCCCAATTTTTTTCTTATTTGAAAAGAAAAATTATCAAGCTAAGCAAAGTTATACTATCCCAACCAAATCATACTATCCCATAATCAATCCACAGTAGAAGTTTGAGATTTTTTAAATTATGAACTATTTTGAAAGTATCAGAATGAACTCAAGGTCATGAAATGAATAGCTACAAATAAGGTATCATATAAAATGCAAAATCATTTTCCTTTTAAGTATATGATATTTATCAACATTATATTGTATTTGGGACCAATGGAGCAAAAGATGTTGAAAAGAAATCAGCTTTAAAAATTTGCAGTAAAAACAAAGAAATCTGATCACAGATAATACTAGTGCAAAAAGATTACTAACTAAAAGAATTTTCATTGTATATGAATGAGTCCCCAGATGGTAAATGGTAATCTTAAATAAAAATTAAAATCCTTGAAAAAGTGATATTGTTTAATATTTGTAACACTATTTCTTCTGCAGGAAAACAAACAACAACTGGGGATAAAATTCAGATTGATAGAAGACAACTGGGAAGCACCAAGAAGATACAATATAAACAGGTCTGTGTTTATGTTCTTCCCTGTAAGGAATATGTAAAGGCTTTAACATCATGAGCTTATTCTGAAAACACTGTAATTCAAATAACACAGAGCTCTCTTCCAAAGAGCCTTCCCCTGATGTAGATGTTTGTATGAATTCCACAACTAAATTATGCTACCATAGTCACTACAATGAAATCCAAGCTGCTTCTGTCCCATATTTTCTAGCTTTCATATAAAGAATTCAGATCACAGCATCATCTGTTGTTTCCTATGATAGCACACTAATGGTACAGAAAAAGAGCTCATGTTTAATTAAGAATTTCTGACCTAAAAATTTCTTTACAATACTGAGAATACTTAATTTTCACTTTCCAGATTCATTGGTTAGTTACTACCATCAAAAGTTGATGATAGTAACAAACATGTACTAACTCACCATGATGAGCATAATCATTATGTACTGCAAACATGTGCTAATAAAAAATTATAAAAACTAAAGAAGAGTAGCAATTTAGACTTAAAAGAAAGAAGATAATGGATTAAAGGAATATTTATAGCCTTATTATATAACTGAATTTCTAAAAACTCCATGTCATACTCCATGTTTGGCCATGTCATAATCATATCATATTTTACTAAGGCCTAAATTCTTTCTTCAGAATCCCTACTGATCCCAGTCTCCTCAGGTTTGCAGCTAGAGTTGCAGGGAGAAGACACTCCCACTCCACAATTCCAGAGATACCTCTTTCTTCTAGTACATATTAGAGATAGCTCCTCTGTATGTATACAGATGGGAATACTCTGAAACACTGATGAACAGCTTCTGTTAAGCATATTTTTCAAAGCTTTCTGAGCTTCAATAATTTTTAATTTTACCTGATATACAAAATCATGAAAACTAAATATATAAAAGGGGTAACATTTGTTTCCATACATGTACATACTTTGCACACTGTGATGTGAAACATTTATTTCCTCCACATTTATCATTTCTTTCTGGGAGACATTTTCAAATTTCTTTTAGTTTTTTCACATGTACAGTACATTATCACTGTCTACACTCATGATATTGGGCAAAAGTACACCCAGATTTCTTGCTCCTCCTCTCCCTCTGTAACTCAGAACCCACTGATCAGCCTCTCCTCACCCAACCCTACCAACTCCACCTGTCCGCTCATAACAACTGTTGTGCTCTGAGATCAACTTTTCTAGATTGCACATAGAAGTGAGATCATGTGTGTTTTGTCTTTCTGTGACAAGCTTACTGAACATAACAATTTTTTCTTTTGCATATCTGAATTGCTTTTGTGTGTATGTACCACATTTTGTCTATTCATTAGTTGATGGATACTTAGGTCATTTGTACTTTTTGTCTATTGTGAATAATAGTGCCGTAATGAATTTAGACTCCCTGAACCCCTATGTGACAACACAGTTTGGCACTAGACCAAACTCAGAACTCTACTTTGGTCTAGATGCTTTATGTTACCTTATGTTACAATCTGAGACAACCCTGATTCATATATCCTGCAGAAAAACTGGCTGAAGATTGGAAAGTTGAACAGCCCTCCTGTACTCTTTATGGGGGACTAGTTGATCTTTTTTTCCTTCTAGTGATGATTAGCAATTATACATACTATACTGGCAGATTAGGAAAAATGAAAAAAAAGTAAATATATTAATTCAAAAATGTTTAAAAACATAATGGTTATTCATCACACAATATTGTTTCTCCACAACAGAATTATTTTTTCTTCTTTGTGTACGTGTGTGTTTTGTTTTTGAGATGGGTCTTGCTTTGTAGTGCAGGCTGGCCTTGAGCTCACTATGCAGCCCAGGCTGGCCTTGAACTCATGGACATCCTCCTGCCTCAGGCTCCTGAGTGCTGGGATTACAGGAATGCACCACTACAGCTGGCTTTTTTTTCTTTTTTTTTTTTTGAGACAGGGTCTAGTTATGTAATTTAGGCTGTCCTTGTACTCATTATATAGCCCAGGCTGGTATCAAGTGCCACACCAATCTCCTGCTTCAGTCTCCCAAGTGCCAGGATTATTTTTTTAGGAGAAAGTGCTTTTCTAGAAAGACTCAGCTAGCCTGCATGGCTTCCTGGGTGTATTCTTGTAGTTCAGAGAAGAAAAAACCTAAGACTGACAGGGTATCAGGTAATCATACAATTGCAGGTAATTATATGTTTCCTACCTAAAACGTTAACTTTGTTTAAAAAACCAACATCATTTGATAAAATGCCCTTCACAATCTAATACTTTTCTAAATATTATTATTAAAAGCAAATAGAATCAAGATGAATTTGCTTCCCTTTTATTAATAACTTCCTTATAATTTTATATTATCTTCAATTAAAATTTTAGTTACTCTAATGTATATATCACCATTCATGTTCTATTTACTGAAATTTTAGGTTCCATTTGCTGAAAATTTCCAAGCCTTATTCATTTTCATGTTGACTGCAGGTTCTCAAATAAATGAATCTCACTTCTTTTAGTATTATGCACCTAAAAGAAAACAGAGAGGTGAGGCTAAAAAATCAAACAAACTTATGAGAGGTTGAAGAGAAAGGAAAAATGTTGTTGCCATCATTCATACTAAGACTCTTATAAACATTATATATGTAATGTATAATATTATTCAGAGTTTATATATATGCAAGTCTATATATATGAGTATTAGTAGATTCTATATTAATATATATCAATATGGAATTATATGGATATGCTATATATATACAACAATGACTACAGTGGTAAAACAAAGCAAATGCAATCTGGCATCTTATTTTAAACAAAACATACTCAGTATAAAGGGCAGTGATAGTATAAAATAACAATATCTTGGAGATGTTTTCCAAATATCAAACTTTAAAAATCTAACGTACAGATGCTTTACATGAACTTCCATGTTTATGCTTCTGTGGATCGTTTTTAAGCAGATAAGTCACAGCAAATCGGTTGGATTCTCTTACAATAGTATATGAAATGGTACACAAAGGGAAATAGTGCAAAGGCATCTTAATCCCTAAGGAAACAGTGACTTGCATCTGTTTACTGACCTTTTTCCCTTTGTGGTTTTCAGAGCTGTACTAAGCTGCTATTTTTCAGAAGGAAAAATTGAATTCATTCTGTTACTTCTTTTTATCAGGATTAAAATGAAAAAGTAACACCAGCAACCATCTATGTTAATGAAACTAATGTTGAACCGATTTGGGTGGGGAATGGGACATCCATAAAAAAAATAAATAAAAGCATCAAGTTTAACACATTTGATAACTGCATTTATACTGAACAGACTTTTTTCTTACTTAGCACTAATTAAAATTAACACCTAAGATTTTTCTTATTTCAGGGGGAAAAAACATGTAGAGGTCCTTAAGGAAAAAAGAACTAGCCTAGAAAGCTTTAGATCATTTCAGAGCAATGTTTCTATGAAGATAAAAAAAAAAAAACTGTCATTTTTCCTCCTAAATAGAGAATGACAAACTATATTCTTAGGAAATTTTGATGAACCAATGTAGAACTTTTCCTGTTTGTTTACCTAAATACTCTGCTTAGGCACCTGCCTGAAAATCAGAATACAGTAATATAATAAAATTACTGTGGCCCTAAATAACAGATATTTTATTGAAAAGGCATATGTGCTTAAGAGTAATAAAAGAGATGTCAGGAGAAAAAAAAAGGCTTAATTAAAAACATAACACAAAGTGTCGACTGAAATGCAAAGATTACAGAAGAAATTAAAATAGCATTTTAATAAAGTTAAACTTCTTTTTACTTTTTTTGTCCTTTGGCACTGGGAATTGAACTCAAGAACTTGTGCTTGCCAGCCAAGCACTTGTGCCACTGAGCTACATCCCTAGCCAAGGAAAATTCTTTTTTTTTTTTATTTTAGAAACATAAAAGTACAAAAACATATTGACAAACAGACACCCATTATCATAGAAAATAGTACAATCACAACTAATCTATAGACAAGGTGATATGGTCTCAACAGTAGTTGTTGCTTTATCCATTGATATCTTCGAATTATAGATGTATGGACCCATAAACAGACATGCAAATTTAGTCAGACAGTTGATCCTCTCAACAACAGAAAAAAAAAAAAAAAAAAAAAAAAAAAAAAAAAAAAAAAAAAAAAAAAAA
>PVLD010005016.1:0-117523 GCA_004027595.1 Dinomys branickii | reverse complement strand
CCTTTAAAGTAACCAATGCCATCTGCTTCTGTAACCGTGCTTGCAAAAACCCCTCCTCCCTTTGTTCTAAAGCATATAAGCCCTGCTCGGGCCCAACTCGGGGCTCTCTGTTCCTGTGTGTTCAGTGAGCCCCACGCATGCCTGGATAATAAAGACCCCTTGCGAATTGCATGAGTGAGTGTCTGTTGGTGTCTTCCTACACGCGGCGGGCATCTGCACCCCCACACTAACTGGATCTGTTCTCTGTGATATTTTGCTCAGTTGTGTTACTATTTTGGGGGACAATAGCTGCTAATGACAAAATTAAATTAATTAATTTACTTATTGGAATACCTTATCTTCTACTGCAATATGGTTTGGGTTCAATACGAACTAACAAATGGCAAGAGATGGCTATGAGATGGGAGTTAATTTAAATTAAGAAACTTTTTCAGTTAAACTGTTTTTACTTAAAACATAGAAGGTGGAATGAAAACTTTTCTGTTCATGTTTTTGTGACCCATTCAAGAAAAGCCCATAGACTGTGGTATTTAGAATGTCCCCGCAGGAAAAGAGAGATATCTTTGGTGATCTTGTCCTTGAATCCCCACTTGTCTCTCAGGAGGGTATGTTTGTTTCACATTTCTTTAATGAAGAAATTTCAGATGGGACTCCAGACGCCTATGACCCAGTTGCTGGACATGTCCTTTTCTGTGTTCAACAATGGGGATTTGGAGAATATCAAAAGAGAAGACTTAGAATTATAGTTGCCATACTTGATAATACTTTAAACTCACACAAATTATCTAAGGGAAAACCCAAGGATGATTGACTTCAAGAAGTCTACACACTGGGCACACAAATATAGCAAGCCGCCCGCTGGACCCTTCTCTAAAGGTGAGACCGCCAATATGCCTGTCGCGTGGCACTGAATGACTGCTCTAGCTCTTAGAGAGTGGCTAGACCAGTCAAAATCACTGTTCCTTGCTCAGAAGAGGCCTAAGGGCCCCTGTCCATGGACGTAATCATTGCCTGTGGTGAGCCCTGGGTAACGATGGATGTTATGGGTGGGCCAATTCAGTACATTCTGTTTTGACTTAACTGTCTTAAAAAGCCCCTCTGGATCCAGAGCCACAGTTGGGTTGTAGGGGACTCCCAGTTGGAAATTCTTCACTGCTGCTTGATATAGCACTTTGAAGGCCAAATGTCTGACATGTCACTTTGAAGGTGAACTGTGAGTTTCTAATTGTCCCAGTGCATTCTACTCTCTTGCTAGGAAGCAAGAGAAACTGGGGGAAATTCTCAAATTCAGCAGAGACCAAAGTGGATTTTACCTGTTGGGACTATATCAGCCCTCCTGGATTTAATTAGCCCTTATTTGCATCCTGTTGTATGGTGTAATGGAATACTTGACTCAAGAAATCCCTTCTTCCTTCTTTTTCTTAGTACTGTATCAGAAAAGAAAGGAATTGCCTTGTGTGTCTTGAACCAAAGGCTAGGACAAGAACTCCATAGAGTGGCAGACTTTTCAACTGGAGTTAAATGGAGTGGCTGCTGGATAGCTGCCCTGTCTGAGGGCAACAGCGGCTATGGTTACACTAACAGAAGAAGTTGAGAAATTAACCTTAGGACAGAAATTAGAAATTCTGACTTCTTATCAGGTCAGAGTAATTCTGGAAACCAAATTAAATATATATAATAATTACAAAATTATTCTAACTTTATTATAAATTTATTGTAAAAATAAATTATAAAATATATTTCTATTAAATGTTGGTAACTACTTGTGGCTAATAGGGGAACAACTTGCCAAGTATCAACCATGTTCTTAAATAAACTTCAGGTTATTATAAAAACTTGTACTATTCTTAATCTTGCCTCTCTTCTGACAATAGGTACAGAAGTTAGCCACTCTTGTGTACAAGTGATCTCCCAGTGCTATGAAAGCAAGCAAGACATCCACGACTGCCCCTTCAAAATTCTTAAAGGATGTGGCTTACTGATGAAATATCTTTGTCCAGGAAAAGACATTGAAAGTGAGGTTATGCAGTTGTCAGTTCATAACAGATCACTGAGGTCAACTTTTCCCAAGGTCTTTGCTCAAAAAGCACAGTCCATCGCTTTTATTTGGGCATTGATATTAGGAAAAGGCAAAAAGTTAAATATCTATACTCAAAATATGGTTTCTTGTGCTACATGCTCATACAGCAATCTGGAAAGAAAGAGCTTGCTGACTAATAATTAAGCACCTATAAAACACCACCAAAGAATTCTCAAACTATGAGAGGTAGTCTCCCTTCTGAAGCGGGTCAGTGTCATTCGTTGTAATGGATCCCAAAGAGACAGGTCTAAAATCTCCTTGGGAAATCAAAAGGCTGACAGGGAGACTAGCTTACTCCAAATTCTGGGGGAACTATTCTGGTCCTTCCTCAGATGACAAAGTGACAAGCTATAAAATCCTACATGGGAAAGAGTCACTGAAATTTTCACCAGACTAAGAAGAAAGCTATTTTTGAGCTGAGGCTCCAAGCAAGACTCCAGTAAATTTCTGGGTGCAGATAAATAAAGTCTCTGATAACACTAATTCACCACAGCTTAAATGGGGACCTGTATTGAGATTCCCATTTTTAAGTAAATGCCTTATGTAGGCAAACTTGTTACAGTTGTGGCTCGCATCCTCTTGATAATTTATCTAATCTCCCTCTTTGCAATACCTCTCCTGTATAAAAGGCATAGAAACCTGACCTGCTCCTTATACATATTACAGAATAATAATGCGGAATATCTTACCGACTAGTTACCAAGGTTCTCCTAGTTACAAGGTTCTGGGCTTCCACGACCCCAGTGTAACGGTAGTTACTTTCTTTCTCCCATCACACAACTCAATGGTCTCTCCTTTCTCGTTGTCCTCAAACTTCAAACTGGCAAGTTTTCTTTTTTTTTCAACCCAGTGAGCCATAACTTTACGGGAGTTAGAAAGCACGCAGTCCCTAGTAGCTAGAATCTATAGTCCCTATTGGCTGGTAGAAGATATAGAAGAAAGAGAATTTCACTCTCTCAGAATCCCATAAAAATTATGCACATATGTCTCTAAGGGAAAGGAGAAACAGGGTTTCAGGTGTGGCAAAACCGGCTGGGGAAGAAGGTATGACCGTTAATGACAAAACCCCAGGATACATGTGCAGAACAGCTCCCGGAGCGCTGCATGGGAACTGCTTGTGGGAAGTCCAGTCGGTGTTTGCTAGGCTACGCTGTGCCTGACGTCAGCCTGAGCAGCGGGTGACACCAAAAGAGAGTCGCCTGTGAAGCAGTTCGGTTGTGCTTCTCCACAGTAGCCCACTCTCAGACTGCGCGGTGCGTCTCTGTTCCTAGTCTTACTTGTCTCAAACTTGGTTCTGTGGAGCCTGTTTATTTTCCTACCTTTAATAAAACTTTGCTGCTATTTGTTCTTGTCTTGACCAATTGTTTGCTCAGGACAGAAAGAACCTAAAGACCACCACCAGAAGGAGACTCCTCCCAGAACTAAATAACACTACCTGTGAATAATTGTAGTGTTTCACTCTTTTCTTACATTTGACATTATACCTACTATTTTGGGGTTTTTATTATGTCATGGAATTACCATTGTGAGTGTCATCCTTGCCAGGGACTACGCTAATCTCTATGTCTTTGCAATTTTAGTGTAGGTGCTGCCAAATGAGCACTAAAATTGCCATTTTGTAGTGCAAAAAGTGGCTAAGAAGAAGCAGTTCTCCTTGCTGTAACATAAGCATTTCCCCATTAGATTAAGAATTTTTGAAGGCAGAGACTTTTATTTTTTTATAAATTCCTTTATACATTGAAATTTATAATCACTCAATATTCATTTACTGAATTTTGATAATAAATACAATATATATAATTTATTCATGGAATATATTGTGAATAATTTGCTTTGTACTCTCAGCCTGTTTATATTTTTCTATAGGGCTTATAACATTTTATAGTTTGAAATAAGCACACATACAAAAAATGAAAAATTTATTTATATCAAACCTTGGTAACTAGTTGGTAAGATATTCCACTTCATTATTCTTTAAGAGATGTAAACTTTATGCTTTTGCATAAGAATCACGCAAAAGAAGGATCATGCTTAGTGGCCACGGGGCAGGAGTTTGGGGTGTGGCCAGTCATCTGAGTGGGTGAGTGTGACCTGTCCATCACCCACATCCAGACTGCGTGCGCTCAAGTCCTGCACCAGGACCACTGAGAAAGCATCTTCTCGCATGAACTCAAGGTGGTTTTGATAGAACACCCTAGAGCTGATGTCAGAGCAGGAGATACAAAAGACTGTAGCTGTCAACCTCTGGGCCCCTGTCCTCTCTCAGTGGCTCGTTCTCCCCCTACTGAGTATGCTTTTATCCCATGTTTAATAAATATAAAACTTTGTTGCCTTTCATAAATTTCCACTTCGGTTCTTTGTTTGGGACAAGTACCTGGAAGAAATTTCTAAAAGGAATCCAGAACACCCCAGAGCCCCACTAATACCCAGTAATTCTGACCATTGAGAAATCCCTATTTAATATCCCTTCCACTTAAGTTCTACCATAATGCAACACATTTCTCTTACATCATGCCATTCAAAAGAAATGTTGAGAGTATGTCTATCTTGTCATAGAAATGGATGTGTTAGAAATAGAAGGGCCCAAAGCATGGATTGTACATATTCAAATCATCTGTTGCCTGTTTTTCAAAATAATCAAGTCTGCCTAATCAATTTGAATTAGGAATCTATTATCTTGTATTTACAAATCTGATAAAGCAATAAAAAAGAATTCTAATATAAAAGAATTGTTGAATGATGTACTCAAAAGTATATTAGTATGAAATGTTCAGGTAATTAGAAGCTTTGATACTATTTGACCATGACAATGATGAGCATTTGTACCTGTTATATGGGTATAACTTAGTCTTTGACATAATTTATCTGTTTAAGTTAAAACCTGAGGGAAAAAACATTAATGTGGTTTTCAATCATAAATTTTTTGAGAAGAGTGTTGTTAAAATTATTTCCTTTTGACAAAATACTGGGTGCTTGAAGAACACATACAATTTTGGAAATTAACATTTTCTGTATATGAATAATTCCTATTTTATGCAAATTATTTGTAAGAAAGTGCGAGTACATAACTATTTTACATGTGTTTTTGTTCAGGCTCACTGTATTTTTAAAATGTTTTTAAAATTATTTCTAAATATGGTTATACTACCTTCTGTTTGTGTTTGGCATAAGTCAATATGTACAATTAGCCCAAGGACTTGTTTATGTTTATTACAGTTATTTTGAGCCCACTTTTCAGAGCAGTTTAGGGTTCACAATGGGCCTGGTGAGCAGGTCAGGGCATTTGCACACACACAGGTTCCCCTGCAGTTAACACCCCTCCAGAGCAGTATGTGGTGTTGTGACTGATGAACTCACACAGGTACTTTATCACCCTGAGCCACAGTTCACATCAGGATTCCCTAGGGAGGCTGCACACTACGTGGATTTGAGCAGAGGCGTGGTCACCCACACCCACCATTATAGCACCATGGAAAATAATTTCACTGTCCCAGGAGTCCCCTGCCCTCTGCCTGTTCGTTTTTCCTCCCCTCTGGCTTCATGGCGCTTCTCTTTCCTCTGTCCCTGTAGTTTTACAGTTTCGCCTTTTCCAGTAGCTTGGTCATCCAGTTGGAATTACAGGGTATGTAGCTTTTTCAAATTGGCTTATTTCCCTCAGTTGTATACGTTTTAGTTTCTTATATGTTTTTGAAGCCTTGATAACTCATTAATTTTTAAATGATTTTCTGCAGTCTTGTTGTACCACAATATATTTACCTATTGAAAGCCCAACTAGTTGCTTATAAATCTTGGAAATTGTGAATAAAGTTGCTATGAACATTAATGGATAAGAATTTTCAAATTTGGAGGTAAATGCTAAGAATTGTAATTACCGAATCTTATGGTAAGACAATGCGTAGCTTAGTTTCATTAGAAATCACTAGACTATTTTTTTACTAAGTTTTAATATCTTGTACATTTTGAACAACCGGTGACTTATACTTCTCTTTAAAATGTCTTTTGCTGAGCAGCAATTTTCAGTTTTTATGAAGTCCAGCCTATCAATTATTGCTTTCAAGGATTGTATCTTTTAGGTTTCAGCTAAAATATCATCATGAAACCTAAGGTCATTTTCTCTTATGTTATTTTCTATGAGATTTATAGGTCTGTGTTTTACATTTAGGTCTATCATCTGAGTTAATTTTTGTGGAAGGTGTAGTCTATGTACCTAGATTTAAATGTATGTATTTGTTTCTTTGTTTTTGCACACGAGTATCCAGTTTTTTGGTTTTTTTTTTTTTTTGCGGTACTGGGGATCGAACTCAGGACGCGCTTGCTAGGCAAGCACTTATTCCACTGAGCTATAGCCCCAGCCCACGAGTATCCAGTTGTGGCTCCACCACACATTAAGAAATTTGTCCTTTATGTATTGCATCACCTTTATCTCCTCTGTCAATACTCAGTTAAATGTACTTATGTGGGTTAATTTATGGTTCCTCTACTTTGCTCCACTGATTTACTTGTGCATTCTTTTATACATAGTGCACTGTCTTGATCCCTGTAGCTTGGTAGTATGTCCTGAAGTTGGTCGTGTCAGGGCTTTAATATTTTTCTTCTGCAATTTTGTGTTAAGTCTTTGAGGCTTCTGTACCATAGACATGTTTTAGAATTACTTTTTGCTGTCTACAAAATGACTTCTGGATATTTTGATTGGGATTGTGCTGAATTTAAGTTTTGAAGAACAAGTATTTTAGCCAAGTGTTATCTGTTAGGTCAATTAGAAAAAGAAGAATAAGTTTTGATTTTACTCATTTTTCTCTGATGTTCTGCCTTTCCTTATATTGATTCAAGTTTCTTATCCACATAATTATTCTTCTTTAAATAATTGTTTTCCAACATTTCTTGCAAAGTAGATTTACTGGCAAAAGATTCTCTCAAATATTATTTGCTTGAGATAGTCTATATTTCTTTTTCACTTTTAATAGATAGTTTCTTAGGATTCAGGATTTTAGATTGGCGGGTTTTTCTTTGAGCACTAAATATTTCACCCTGCTTTCTTATTTACATGATTTTGGAGAAATCAGATATAACTCTTATCATTATTATTCCATAGGTAAGTTATTCTCCTTCCCAGAATGCTTCTTTCAGGGATTTTTAGTGTGTGAATGTTTTGGTAGTTTGATTATGACACGTTCAGCTGTAGAGTGTTTTTGTTTACTTTTATTTTTTTGAGTTTGTTGTAGAGAGTAATCCTAGTGGAGTGTTTGAGTTGCACTGATCTGTGTTTTGGTGGTTGACGTAATTTGAAGAAATTCTCCGTAATTATTGCTTCAAGTATTTCTTTTGTTCCTTTCCCTCTGTTTCCTGTTGGTATTATGGCTGTTCATAAATTAGTCCTTTTGCAGTTGTTTCACACTTTGAGATATTCTGTTGCTTTTCAGTCTCACTCTCTCTCCTGTTGTATTTTGAGGTTTCTGGTGAGATACCTTCAGGCTCAGATATTCTTGCTTTAGTGTCTATTTTACTAGTAGGATCTGTTTCGTCTCAGTGTTTCTGGTCTCTAGACTTTCTTTTAGCTTTTTATTAAAGTTTCCCTCTCTTACATTACATTATATCTGATTACACTGTCATATGTTGCTTCAAATTCCACATTATCAAGTACATTCCTTAGCAATTAGTCATAGTTGTTTTAAATTCCTGTTTTCTACATTCCATCATCACTGCTATATGTGAATCTAGTTCTTATGCTTGATCTGTGCTTTTAAGTTGTGTTTCTACCTTTTAGCTTGCCTGGTAAGTTTACCTTGATAGCTAGACATGCTAGCTGGGCAACAGGAACAACTTTAAATAGGTCTTTAGTGATGTGGTAAAGTTGAAGTGCAGGGAACCATTCTGTAATCTATATGATGACCAGGGTTCAGGTCTCTTTCAGTGAGCCTGTGCCTCTGCAGACCTTAACCTGAGGTGTGACTGGGTGACAAAAGGAGGCTGGAGTTACATATTTTTCCTCTCACATGTAGCGTTAGAGGAATCTATAATTAATATTTTGGTTTTATTGTAATGTGGAAATCTGTAGCAACCTGGAATTTTGTTCTTCCTTCCATTTGAGGTCAGCGGGACTCTGATAAACCTCTGTAGGTTAAGCTATCAGCATAAATATTTTCCTTGAGGGAGGGCTTTGTTAAGAAGAACAGAATTCTTTTGCATATTTCAAAATAGGTACATGTCCCTTCCCACTATGGTTAGCAGAGGAGATTTTTCTCCAATAGTTACTGTGAAAGCCTGGTCCAACACTCTGAGTTAAACCTCAGAAGAATGGGCTATGCACGCGTGAGTGCGTGTGTGCGCATGCGTGTGTTGTGTGTGAGCTTGTAGGGTCCTCTGACTTTGTCTCCCCGGACATTTTGAGTCTTTAGGATTATCTGTTCTGAGCCTTGAGCAATTTGTCAGTGGTAATAGTCCTCCTCCTGCCCTTTTCCACAGTTTTTCTTGTCATAGCTTCATTTATCTGCAGTGAACTGTGCTCTGAAATACTAAATGGAAATTTCAGAAATAATAAATTCATAAGTTTTAAATATTGAGCCATGCAGAGTAGCAGGGTAAAATCTCTCACTGCCCTGCTCTGTGAAGCCTGAGGCACGAATCCTTCTTTTACACAGCATTTCCATATTATGAATACCACCCTCCCAGTAGTCACTTAGCAGTTACCTGCTACCAGACTGCTTGACTCAGTACCACAGTGTTTGTGTTATGTAACCCACACTAAACGCTTATGCAGCATCTCAGTGACTGCTATTCACCTTTCTTCATCTCATCGTGAGGACTTGGTCATCTCTCACATCACAATAAGAAGTTGTAGGTAAGAGTACAAGACATTTTGAGAGAAAGAGAGGGCAGAAAAAAAGAGAGAACATCTACTTTTATTATAGCATGTTGTTATAAAAGTTTTACCCTCTTATTAGTTGTGTTTAATCACTTTTTGTGCCTAACTTATGAGTCACGTTTCATCACGGGTGTGCACGTGTAGACACAATGTGTGTGGGGTTTGTGTGTCCATGGCTTCAGGCACCCACTGAGGTCTCTTGAGAGCTGAAGTTTTCCCACCACAGCCCTGACTGCAGTGAATAGTACTCCTAGGAAGGATTTTGCTCCATTGATTTATAATAAAGGAAAAGAGAAAGAAATATGAAGTATGATATGAGAAATTGTGATCTGAACCTTGATTTTCTACTTCAACTCTCAAGTATTTGGAAATCTTTAGATTACTGATGGATACAGGGATTTTTTTTTATGCTATGGGAAGAAATGTAGACACTAATAAGTTTTGGTAGTTTGTTTATTGGTTCCTTTGGGGTTGACATTATATAATATTAATATATTCCTATTTTTATAAAATATTACACCTGATGTCATATGTCTCTTAAAATAGTAGTGATTTAAATATGAAAAAATTGCCCCTTCATAAATATGTAATTATTAGAAAAACTAGTGGAAAAAATACATCAATTCATAAGATTCTACCCCTTTGTGTATGAATTTTATCTGAATTACAACATTGCTAACCATCAAATGACTCCTACTTCTCACTCAAACAACACAAAACTTCGTCCTGACACTTATCATGTATTTGTCACTCATTTGGTCTCTCAAGAATTAATAACTATAACATGGATTTAAGAATTTGAAACACAGGGAAATAACCACAGTGAAGAATCGGGGGTGTCACAGAATATTGTGTTTTTCTTAGATATACACAAGTTATTATTAGTAATGTGTACTGCTATCATTCTCATTAATAATCTAATATTACCCAAATAGTTTAGTATCAATGAAAGATGTTTATTCTAGGCATTGATGATATTGGATTGACTAAATACCATACAAATATGGATGAAATATAATTGTGCATATAACTAGAACTTAATTTTGATCCAACTGCTTTGTTGCATAGATGCTAGAAACAGATGAATATTAAATAAAAAAGTTTAGAATGATTTTGATGGTGTTTTTGAGACTTTTGAAAGTAGCATATCATATACCATCTTGGTAAATTAGAGAGACTTTAAAAATAAGAAATATCAGGTATAAGAAATTAGTAGCAGCTTTACTGAACAGGAGCAGCTCTAAGTGGACTGGCAGGTTTATTGTACTTATGTGGCCTCCACTGATTACTGTAGGTCACAAATATGGTTCAGAAATTTTTCATATATTCGATTTTGTAACTTATTATTCTTATCCAATTGTTCAATCCACAAGTATCTTTGTTACTTTCTCATTGCTCAGACAAAAACACAACGCTCCCAACTTAATGGAGAAAGGGTTGTTTGGCTCACAATTTAGTAGAGGTTTCAGCACATGGTTGGTTGGTTTTAAGGCAAGAAGTCATGGTGGAGGGGCGTGGGAGGTGAGAATCGATCATAGTAACCAAGCAGGAAGTAGAGTGGGATCGAGTGAGGAGGAGGGATATGTATACTCCCAGTCACGCGGCCAGTGACCAACTCTTGTTACCAGGTTTTACCTCCCAACATTACACCCAGCTTTAAATCTATCAGGTGACTCACCCAGGGGTGGGTACCACACACCCGTGGTCCAGTCCCTCCCCAAACCCCTACCTATGAGCACATGAGCCTTTGGGGAAACATCTAGAAATAAACCATAACAGATAATTAGAGATTGAGGTGAACCTAAAATGGAATATTGATACTGAAAGTTGTTATTAGGTTATTGAATTAGAGTTTTTACATAGTCTGAACAACAACAACAAAAAGAAACAGGCTAGAATAATTTGTTTGAGGTAATTTTTTAATGTTCCCTGTCCAAAATATAGTGGCAAGATAAAAATGTTCTTTGGTTTTCTTCTCTCAAATGAGTCAATGGGGGCTGGGAATATAGCTCAGTGGAATAAGTGCTTGCCTAGCAAGCACAAGGTCCTGAGTTCAATCCCCAGTACCGCAAAAAAAAAAAAAAAAAAAAAAAAAAAAAAAAAAAAAAAAAAAAAAAAAAAAAAAAAAAAAAAAAAAAGTAGAACTATAACCTCAAATGAGTCAATGGTACATCTATAGCCTCGACCTATTTAACACACTGTGCTATATAATTCCTACACTATGCACTCCCTGGACCACTTTACTGCTAATTAGTACAAATAAAGCTTGTTAAGTGCCTATTCATCTTGGATAGAATTATACAAATAATATTTAGCTTCTTAAATTCATTGTGTAGCACACAAATTGAACCAGTATACTATGTTAATAAAGGTTTCCTATCAATTTGTCAGCTATACAGTGAAGACATACTCTAATTTTTTTTCATTAGGATGTCCGTATAAGTACAGTTTTGACATTTGACTTTGGGCCAATGCTACTACTTCTTAAAAATCTAAGCTATAAAAAAGCCACAAAGTCTAGTGCAATTGAGCTATAAAATGACATTTTTCTGCTGTTATGATTTTGTTTTCCTTTTTCAAGCTGATTTCATGTGGGTTCTTAAGAAATGATCTTTTTTTGTGATGTAGGGTGCTTGCAAGTGATAGTTAACATCCATTTTGAAGCCCTACTCTGTGCACACACCTTGTGATGAATTCTATTCATTATTCAGCCAGGTCTTTAGGTGTTTTCAAATCAACCATTTCCAAATTAATTTTGAATGGGGAGTGGCACCATTCCAATTCTGTTCTTTTCCATTTACTTCCATTAAAGACTCATTTTGGTTAATCAGAGAATTTTGTATCAGCTCTTTTTTACCTTAAAGGTTTGCTCCTGACACTTTAATAAATTATACTGTAGTCAGCGCTGGGTAACTGAAATTTTTTTTTTTGCTCAACAGCCCTATTTTTGACACATGTTCATTTATTACTGTTTCTTCCATCAGCTGACTCACTTGAGGCTAATTCTGATGAAGCGCTTTCCAACAAAACCACTATTGGTTTACATTAACTATGAAATGGTGGAAAGGCAGCTTTTGCAAAGGAAAAATTAGAAAAAGAAAAATTATGAACCTTGGGATCAATTTTTCTATGAATCATAATATAATTAAGTATAAAATATGAAGCTGGACAGTATTATTCTCAGTAGACCCTGCTATTTTGCCTCATTTAGGAAGTGTGTAGTAAGGAGGAACAGGAGGCAGAAGGACTGAAAAGGAGATAGACTTGTAATCACATCTAGGAAGAAAAATTGTGCTGAAAAGCTTGTGTTAGGAAGGCACAGATTTAATAACGTATCTGGAGTTGGATGATAAAAGCCCCTTTGACTTTTATGTTTGTACTGTAATTTTTCTATCATGCTATCACCTCCGGCAGCGTTACTTGTTATGAAAAGAGATGTTGGGGGAGATCACTCTACAGATAAGCATGCTTTAGTAACACATTCTTAGTAACACACCTTTCACTATAAATGTAATCTCAGACCTCCATGCTGTAAAAAAATGGTGTGAGTTAACCCACTCTGCCTTTCTACCTCAGTCAGCTTCTCAGGCATAACTCGCACACAAGGTGTGTAACATAATTATTAGCTTCACAGGCATTTATTGAAGCACAATAAACTCATTGGCTTTATTTGTCTTGTTTTAGATCTTCCAGTTTTGTGGGTGGTATGTATTTGTATACACTTACATTCATTTCGGTGTGACTTTTCACAGAAGCAAGCTGGGGTCAGCCGGCCTTGAGCATATCTAGGACACCACCTTCTCTGGAAAGACTATAGTGCATTTATTTTTCACAATTAAATCTGCATGTCAAAGCTAAAGTGAGTCTTTTGCATATTTTATAAAATTTTGCTTTTAATAAATAAAAGCAATACCTCTTGATGTTCTTTTAGTGATTCATGTTTCTATTTGCTTTGAAACTGCCTCTTAATTTTACAGAAAAATGTGAAGTCAGCTTAATCTAGTGGGAAAGTGCCCTGGAATGAAGGAAAGAACTAACTTTTCTCTGCATCACCCTACCTAGCTTCACTGGTAAATCATTCAGCCTTTCTTATTCTCATCTTTTGAGATCCTGGAAAATAAAGCTGAAGTGATGAATATGTGTCCTTGCTCTTTTAATTGTTAATTGTTTTGTTTCAAAGCATCTCATTCTTGTCCTTGGAGTCACTGCAACAGAAGAAAACATTAGGCTAAAGAGTTGCAGAACATAATCCTCACAATGGGGTCCTGACATGCGCCAAAGGTCCGAACTCCAGCACACACTTAACCATATAATGCTTCAATTCTCTCTTCATAAAAATGGTAATAGCACCTCTATCAGCTTGTAAAACTTAAGTAATACATGTAAGTGATTTAGACCAATTCCTGGTTCATAAGAAGATTCTCAAGAGATGCTATAGATTTTTATGCAATGAACACATTTATAAGCTTTAATTCCATTGGTGCAGCAATAATAAATGTAATATATGAACTCAGTGCTTAAGCATCTCACTGTATAAACAGTGGACAGACAAGTTAGTAGATGTTTTTTAATATGGTGTTTGGTTAGAAGTGTGTACAAGTCAATATGGAAACCTAGGTTTGGCACACCCAGCTCTACCTGGGTCAGAGTGGCCGGGAAATTTTCAAAGAGGAGGTTGTACTTTAAATGAGTGTGGAAGAGGAACAGACGGACAAAGCAAGCGAGAAAGAAGGAGGCGCACAGGCACTAATTCACGGGCATGAGGAAAATGGGCTATCTCAGCAAGAAGCCGGTTTCCATATTGCTGAATCTTGCAGCCCTGGTAACGGTGAGAGAAAAAAGCTGACCAAACTCAGGCTGAAAAGATGTATCTGTACTATTTTAAAAGGTTCAGACTTTATCTTATAGCAGAATCATGAAATAATTTTGAGCAAAGTAACTTGAAAAGACACTTATTTAACAAAAGATAGCTCTGCAGCCATGTAAAAGTGAATACTGGTAAGAAACTGCACCTTGAGACCCTAACGTTAATTGAAATAAATCAGACGCAAGCTAGAATGTTTCTCCTACATTAGGAACTCAAAATATAAGTAAAGAGCAAAACAAGAGATAGATAACAAGGAAGTCAGAGAGAGGTCTTTTGAAATAGGGAAGGGGACCAAGGGACGGAGCCGCAAAGAAGGGGCAAGGGCTGAAAGGGATTAAGAAGGGGTAGCACAGATGCCGACTCCCCGCGGAGTGCATCACCACCTCCTACTGCAAGCACGGACCAGTCAGAGTAAAAATTAAGGAAAGAAACATTCAGCAACAGGAACACGATCAAGCAGATAATCATGAACTCTTATTTTAGTATACAGTAAATAATTTATAGGGAAATTTAAATAATTCTGATGTTGGGGGTGAAATTCTTATGCCGTAATAGTAAATTCTAGCCTGGATATAAAGAATGCTTTCTATTCTGTACATATTTGAAAAGAATTTTCTAGTACTTCCAAATATTACTTGTGGCAAGATATAGACAATATTATTATCTTTTACTTTTGTTTATTTTTGCATTGTTTCATAAACAGAAATTTCTTTTATTTTATAAACAGAAATTTCTTTTTATTTTTCATACAAAGCATAAATTATGACATTTTAAATTATATCAATTGAATTTCATTCTGCTATTGCATTCTAGTTTTCAATTATGTAAAATTCGTTAAATCCAAAATGTTTGCCCTTCCATTTGGGTCCAATATTTAAAGTTATTTATTGGCTAGCAGTTACGAGGCATTGCACTTAAATTATAAATTATATTTGAATTGTAGACAATTATTTTTTATGTTAGGAAAGGTTAGAGCTTTTTTGCATTTGCCTTAGAAAGGAGACCTCAAAAAGGAGCAAGATCTTCAAAAATGTAAATATACACACAAAATTGGAAACTTATAAGTCTGTTTTTCTTCCAGTTATAAGGTTGTACTATTATTATTATGAAACAATTTTAACAATTTTATATTTTTATAATTATAGTAAAGAAATTAAGCACATTTAAATAATGTATATTATAAGATACTTCATTAACTGATATCAAATGTGTACCAGTCTTATTGGTTTTAATGATAAAGGCAGTTGTTACAAAAATATTACAAATATAATGCTCAGAATAAAACAGTTATTCACCTCAATATTAAACCCTCCACCCATATCCTAATTGAAATAGGGTAGTTTCCTAAATTGATGGTTTCGTCCATAGTCTATAATAGAAATGGTTATATATATATTATTTTCAAAATTCATTTATTAGAAATGTATCCCACTGTATTCATATAAATTATTCCACAAAAATTAATTACCTGAATAATAAAAATTTAATATTTTAACATAATAATTATGAAGATGGTGAATAAGCCTTTTGAAGGTGGGAATTGTAAGTTAATTCACTACCTGTGTGTGGACTTCATATCAGGGCTTGAAGTTTAAACATATGTTGACTGCTGAGATGTGTTAGAAAGTTAAATTATTAGTTTACATTAATTCAATGACCACTGAAGAATTTATGAATCAAGATATCACTAATTTCCTTCAGTAAAGCCTTATTTATTAACAAAGACAATTTTATGGGTTAGTATGAAATTAAAAGTTTATTGATATAAGTAGTAAGATGGCATTTAAATGTCAGAACAGTTACTAAAACTCATTTGAAATACAGATTTTATTTTTAATTTTGACTTATAGAGAGCTATTCTTCTTTGGCATAAAGAATTACTCCAGGACAGATAATTCTTTGACTATTGTTAAGCAGATAATATTTAGAGCTGTATTTATTAGCTTATCTTGTCCGTTAAACATTTATGAGTGGTTCCTTATTATTTAAAATAGCAAGGGAGCAAGAAAGATGAGCTGATAAAAAATACGATGAGGCCTTCTCACCGCTGCAGAGATATGGTCATGGGTACAGATTCGGTGCCCGAATGCCTTAAATATGTCAGAGTACATTTTCTTCAGATCCACTCAAAGCTTGGGGAAGGAATGAGGGGAAAATTAAAGGTATTCAATGAGGCCTAAATATAGTGTGTGAGCAAAAATGAGAAGCTTGTCTCATTCATCCATGTCCTTATCTTCTCAGAATTGCCATTTCAGGAAATGGACATCTCTATTAAAAGAAAACAGAAGCTATAAAACATCATCATATTTCATACTAAGACAATCATTCAAGAGAGTGAGTTGTGTGTGTCTGTGTGTATCCTGACTTGTTCTTTGTCCTACAGAAAATGAGATCATTTTCTTTGCAATTGCTAACAAGAAAGGGGAGAGTTTGAATAATGTTCCTAAAAATGCAGAAGGAATTTGTGTTATTGAAATGTATTCTTTTGCTCCTCACATATATTATTCTGTCCTGTAACTGTACATGCATCCACATACCAATGCCTCTCATGGTTACACAGGTCTTGAACTGCAAATTCACCTAAACAAATCACTAATGTATTGGAGACCTGAAATTGATTTCAAAACTGTCACACCAATAAATGTGCTCTTGATAGTCCCTTCCTTGAACTGGGGCTCCCCTAAGATGAACTTATTTACGTCAGACTAAAATATTTGGGCCATCACCGACTGCTCATTCTTCCGCACTTCACATCTAACTCAGAACCAATTAAAATCTATCCCATAATCAAATATTTCTCATTGAGTACATTGTTGCCATCTAGTCCAGCATTACTTTTTGCTTTGCGGTAGCGTCTGAATTGATACCTTTGTTCCATACTTGCTGACTATAGACAGATCTCTATTCAGCAGCTAGTTTATTTTAGAACAATTTCAATGCCAAAAGCCCTTCAAACCCTTTCACCAGCTCACATCACACTTATACAAAGTCTGCACAAATGTTACATAAAATACAAAGAATAAAGTTCAAAATCTTTTCCATAGCCCATAAGGCATTATATGATTTAGTTCTAAAACTTGGCTGATTTCAGCTCAAAATGTTTCTTTTGCTCAGTGTGCCTCAATAAACCAGAATTTTGGTTTCTTATACATGTAAAGCTAGTTCTCTAGAGCTTATGCCATTTCTTGTCCTGTCTACTGGGAACACACTTTTTGATTGCTACCCATGTTAATGATTGCCACAGTATTTAGCCCTCTGTGGAACACCACTTTTATCACAGAGGCCTGGTTTCCTAATTGTGGTGGACTGACAACTGGCAGTCAGCTTAAAACCAGCTCAACTGAGTGAGCGTGGTGCGGGGTGTGGGAGGCCCGCCTGGGAACTGTTGCCAGCAGCGTAAGAGGCAGAACTGCAGGAGAAGTTGGGCTGTGGGGAACTGAGAGAGGCTAGAAGCTGTAAGGAGCTGGTAGAAGCTGTAAGGAGCTGTTGGTTCTGTTGGAGGAGGTCGTCATGCTGGCTTTCCTGATGAACTTGGCTGTTTTCATCCTCCTAGGAGCTTGGGACCTTGTTGGCACTGAGAATTGATTTGGTTCCCTTTGGGGAGAGCTGGTCTTCACTTTGAGCATCGCTCTCTGGCACTGGAGGGGAAGATGGTGCACTGCCAGTCTCCTTGAGAAGCTTGTTGCATTGGTTTTCCTGATGGGGACTCGGCTGTCCCGATCATAGAAAGAGCTTGGGACCTCGCTGTTGCTGAGGATGGCTGTGGTACTTTTCAGGGGAGCTCTGGTTTTTACTTTGAGCATTGCTTCCTGGCTCTAGTGCAATCCCTTAGCCTGCTGGCACAGATCCTTCACCCCACAGGCACAGACTTTCTGTATTCCACCTCTGGCCTTTAGGCCTTCCCAGCACAGATCCGTGAAATAGGCTTGTATGAGACATTGTTGTGAGCTCTAGGCCTCCAGTTGGATTCGTAGGAGGCATTGTTATGGGCTCTAGGTCTTCAGCTGGACTCATGCAGGACATTTCCATGGGATCCTGGCCTTTGGCCGGATTCTCTGGTTTTTGGTGTGAGAACAGATTTCCTGCCCTCTTTTGTGTATCGTTCTTTGGGTGACTGTTATAAATAATATTATAAAATGTGCCCTGTATTATATGGTCCACCTTGCAAAACCAACACAATAACCCGCATAATACCTAGCTATAGGCTAAAAGTCAATCTCTTTTCTTATTTTTCAATGCGTATCTACTTGTTTCCGTGCTTGCTTATTTTCTCTCTCCACCAGAAGATAATTTCTTAAATGTTGTGGTCCCTTTCCTTTACTCCTAGGACCTGAGAAAATAGGTACTTAATAAAAACCTGCAGAATGAATGCATAATGCAGCAGAGAAAACTATATGATCAAATGTTTCATTCCTCTTATGTATTTGTGGCTCTTTCAGAGAATAGTTCCAGAAAATATTTCCGTTACTGGACATTTTTTCCTTTGAATGCTAGCCTAGAAGGACTGCAATACTAACCAACGTGGGTATTAGATCACCCTTTCATGGTCTCCTGATGTATTTTTATGATCAAATTCACTACAATAAGCATGGATTTGCTGTATAGCACTGTAAAGATTATGTGAATTACTGTCTTGACATCCATTGCTCCTTTTCAGGACTTTAACTATCTAGTGTTATCATTTACCCTAATTGGAGAAAGGACCTAAGGAGAGGTTAGGAGAATCTACAACGTAGAATAAAAGTAGATAAGAGAGAGACGTTTGTGAGCATTAGGTATAGTAAGTGTAGTCTATTGCTAATATATATTGATAATAATAACTTGCACCAGTGGAACATAAATTTAGTTCGAAGTTTTCTCAGAGTAGAAAGAGGAACTAGTTACTTGTGCAAACTCCTTTGTTGTAAGAATAAAAAGAGATCAAGTGCTCAAGAGAAACATAACTCATTCTCATACTAATTTTTTGATGCATTCTCCCAAGTCCCACATAGTGACGGTAACCAAGGTAATATGATGTGTTCCATGAGACCACTTCTCATGAGGCCTGTAAAAACATACACACAATTTAGCTTAAAATAATTCCACGGTGGGCATGGAGGCAGCGAGAAGCATCATTCCAGGCTGAGGGATCTAGGAACACTCATGTTCTCATTTTCCCTAATCCTCAGATAGATTTAATAACCTCTAGAGAAATGAAGAGATTTGAAAGATTTTAAATCATTTTCCCCAGATATAAATATGTGATAAATACTGGGTCCACATTAATTTTGTGATGTATGTACAGTGTAAGTTTTTATGTCTACAGTTAGACCCAAACCATCATGGCCAGAAGGCAGTGTGGAAGCCGATAAAGTAAGAATGTGTCTGCCAAATCTCCTCTCAGAAAGACCCTGGGATGTTTCCTCAGAGTTAGTCCTTAGTGTCATGTTTCTTTTGCATTGTGATTAAGTGGTAGAAAAGACTGTATCTGAATTTGTCCTTTGGGGAAAGATTTATATGTTTCATCCTTGAGGTCATTACTATCAAAACATTGATATAGCTCAATGTCATATAATTTTTTTTTTTTTTTTTGACATGAGGTCTCGCTGTGTAGTGCAGGCTGGCCTTGAGTTCACTATGTATCCCAGGCTGGCCTCTAACTCATGGAAATTCTCCTGCCTCTTCCTCCTGAGTACTGGGATTACAGGCATGCTCCACCAGGCCTGGCCTATAATAGTTTTTTAAAAATTTTTTTCATTTGTTTTTAATTGAAAAATAATTGTGGGTCCAGGGAGATAGCTCAGTGGCACAGTGCCTGACTAGCAAGCACAATGTCCTGAGTTTGATTTCCAGTATCCCCCCAAAAAAGAAAAATAATGGAGAATACGAAAAAGTTGATCTTGTAGAAATAGACTAGAAAGGTGATTGCTAGAGGTAGAAGAGAGGAGAGAAGGGGAAAGTGAAGATGTTGACCAAAGGGTGCAAAGCTTCAAATTGCCTGGAGACCATGATTTAGTGGTGTACTGCACTGTTGGGAGACCACATTAATAACAATGTATTATAGATTTGAAAATTGCTAAACTAGTTTTTAACATTCTTAACACAAAATGATAAATGGGTGAGATGATGATATACTAATTACTTTCATTGAGTCTTGGGATAATATATACATAAGACAAGCCATCACATTGACACCACCATTTGTTATTTCTAATGTAGCTAATTCGGGTGTTATGAGTAAAAATAGCTATATATCCAGCCTATTCAAGATGATATAGTTTTTACGAATCAAGGTCCAAAAAAGGGTTATATGTCCCATACACTGCTCAAGTGGACATCTTCAATGTTTTGTCAATAAAACTAAAAGTTGATTCTGACTTTCTTCCTAGCAATATTATAAGTTCATTATAAACATTAAGAAATTAATGAACTCATACAATTTAACCTATATTCTAATTTTTGCCCAAGAGTCATAAACCAAGGAAAGGAAAATAAAATTATAATAGTGCCACTTATATCCTCTTAAAATGTTAAATATTTTCACTTCCTTATTTCTTTCTTTTTTCCTTTCCCTTGTCCCAGTTGTTCCTTCCCTTTGAGCAGTTTTTGTCCCCTTTCACAATATCTATTGTACCTTTCAGATTTTATTTACTCTTTCAGGTTCTCACACTAGGGAGACAATGCAATGTTTACACATGTGGCCTTGGGGCTGGGGATATAGCTCAGTGGAATAAGCACCTGCCTACACATGTGGCCTTGCATCTGGTAATCTAAACATTTGAAGACCACAATATGCAATATAACAACCATTGTTGAATTCCTACCATCTTGTTTAGTGAAATTCTAAGTAGTTTCTAATGCTTTTATTATTATTCTTTATTTGCTTTAAAATAAAAAGTTACATTTTAACATTGTGATCTTAATTCTCTTTATTTTTCTAATATGAGAAGGCTCTTTTGAACTATTTCCAAATTTAACTGACTGAGATGTTTGAGTCTACATTATTTTCAATGGCAGTATAAGTTTCTGCAAAGCTTTTTTCAAGTCATTTACCCCAAATAATTCTGATTACCATTTTTTCCCATATTAGTGCTTCTTAATCTATGATATATATAATAAAATGTCTTGAAATGTTGACTTATGATATTGATAGATATCCAGACCTCAACATTTTTGTTCAGGAAATCATGGCTGTTCTTAGAAACAGCAATTTCTATTGTTTATTAAGCAATTTTCTAATGGAAATCATTGTTATTTTTAGAAAAACACTGACCTACAGCAAAAAAAAAAAAAAGAAATTTGTTTTGTAGAATTTGATCATTGCTATATTTCATTTCTCTTGTTTTTAAAGAATAAATTTCAAGGGTGTAAAATTTTTTTGTGTTTACTTACAAGTAGTTTTCTATCCAATAATCAACTTTTCTATCTAATAATGCAGTACGTGGGCAATTTCCTGGATAATATGGAAAACCTGGGAAGATTTATAAATTAATTCATCTCCAAGAAGAAAACAGTAAAATGTTATTTCTATTTATTTTGCATTTCAATATAAAATATATAATGTAGTATTGCACTGGTATAGTAGGAATGAATTTTTCTTATATATACATATTTATCAATATTTTGAGAATATTTGCTCAAAATCACTTTTTATTGAGATGTGCTAAAATTTTGGATATTAGTGCATTAAAAAGAGCTGCTTACTCTTTATTACCCACAGGAAGAGATGTAGTATACATATTTAATAGCCTTTCAATGCATTACATGCGAGCTGGGGACTCTGTGTGAACTTTGGGGAATATTCTATTATTTATTAAGGTAGCTATCAAACTTTCAGACCAGAGCCTTTCTTCTAGCTTTCCTTGGGACTTCCAAAGTCTTGGTCCAGGCTAAATTCAATATTTAATTTGCATATGTTAAAGTGGAAGGAAACTGAAATGGGGATTTACTTGAATTTCCAACTCTTGCTTCTGAGCACTGTCTTTTGAAAGGCAAGAATAAATTGAGTCTAGGGGACATCCAGGGCCTTTCTTGTCCTGCCCTTTGCACGAGGTTGGAACAGGGAAACTCTCTGCTCTCTCTGGTCACAGTTGAAGCCCTCTCACTAGTGACATGGTGCTCACAGGGCAAGATAAGACCTGATGAGGACGATAAATCACCTGGAGAAACTACGGTTTCCTCATTGTGCCCTGTCTGTGTTATAAGAACACTTCGTTCTTCCTCCAGACCACCCTAGTTGCCATCGCTGTTCCCAGAGACATTCACTTTTTCCCTGCCAGTGGGTGAACCATGCTCCTTGACCCAGATGTAATCAGTAAATACTGAGGTTCTGGCTTCCTCGTGGCCTTGGAACAACTGGTCGTCCCAGATCCCTGCCACACCGCTATTTTATCTCTTGTTCTTTCTTTTTATTGTGCAATGTAACACCTGGCAGGAGATTGGGGTCCACTATAGGGGTCTCTAATAAAAGCTGCTTGTTTTTCCTTAAAGTACTTTTTATGTTCTTTTCATTTTCTTTATTACCAGGCAGAGTTGAGGCAAGACAATGTCAGATGGAAGCGGAGGGGATTTTTATGTTTACTAAAATTTCTCTTTTATTACTCAACACCTGATCTTTATTTACCTGCAAATAATTAGACTGGCACTATCTTTACCCAAGGTTTAGAATGGAGAAGCAACTGTGTGCAATATATTGTATAGGAGTTATGAACCCTTGGGGGAGAGCTTCCAGAGAGCCCGTGAGAAGACCTTTCAAGGCAAGTATTCTCAGCCACGACAAAGAGGTGGTTTGGTCTGGGCTTCTCTGCTCAGCCCCCTGAGAACGAAGCAGCAAGGCTGTCACACGGGAAGCGAAGGGATGGGGCAGAGCCTTGATAGCAGGAGCCTGCTGCCCTCGGACTGGGTTTCATTCTTCACATCTCTCCCCTTTCCATCCGCCGGTACCAGGTAGAATCAATGAGGTAATCAGTTAAATTAGAACTAAGTGAAGATTATTATGCTGAATATTAAATGTATTCTTCCACAATCACTTCATTAACTGTCATAAGTGCAAAGGCTTACAGCTCTTTTCATGGGTCAGAAAGGTGTTTTGACCGGGGGGTGACAGTCTTGTTTCTTTTCTGTTTTTCTTTAACATAGAAAACATCTCATTAAAGACAATGAATGTACTAGTATAAAGTCTGCAAGTTTTCTAAGTATAAATTCATTTTAAAATCAATTTCATTGGCTGTTAATTGAAATCTATCCTTTGGACAATATAATATCACTACTTTTATGCAGTCTAATATAATAATTATAGGAGTAATGAGCCAACTTTTTTATTGCAATGAAAATAAAATGAGGAGGAAGAAGGAGGAAAAGATAGGAAAATGGGGAAGAAAGAAGAAGAAAGAAAGAAAGAAAGAAAGAAAGAAAGAAAGAAAGAAAGAAAAATTTTTAAATACACTTGAGGCTGTAGGTCAGTGGCCAATGACTTTAGCATCTGGTATGTACAAGGCTCTGGTTCGATTCCCAACATCACTATGTATATAAAATATAAATTCACAATAGCAATATTCCCATTTATTACATGGTTTTTCATTTCAATTAGAAAAGGATAATTTTTAGAAGTTCTTATATCTTTTATTTTGCAATAAAGTCCAGCAAGAAGGAAAGATACAAACTATTTCTTTTTTATACCATCATCTCATTTATGAGAAATGGGCTAACAACCTTTATTCCTATACTTTTTAAGATTAGGACAGCTTTTTGAATACTCTGCCAAGGGGCTGAAACTCCCCTTATGGTGTGATGAAAGAAAAGCATACTTCCTTGAGCACGGTCACTCTTATGGTTGATACACTGTGGTCAACTTGGGGAGTCTAGAGGTTTCCCTGAGTGACTCAGCAGGAAACCAAAGTGCTTACTTTGTACACATCCTGAGCCTGTGGAAGAGGAGGGCATGGACATTGTGTGAGAGCTACACGCCCCCTGGGTGGGGGTGGCCTGTTTACAATGCAAGGGAAGAAAAGAGGCTGCTTGCTGCCATTCCTCCCTCTTGCTCTTGTGGTTTTGCTGTGTTCTGCCGCCGGGAACATTTGCCCTCTGCTGTGTGCCACTCTGCCTCACAACCAGCCAAGTATGGACTGAAACCTCCATAAACTTTAAACTAAATAAACCTTTCCTTCCTTCATTTTGGACGTTGGGTATTTTGTCTCAGCAGTGAGAAAAAAGTAACCAAGACAGTCACCCTTTGGCGGAATAGTTTGACTATTAAGAAGGAAGAGCATTGTCTTCCTTTTGAACCTCAGCACGGAGTTCCTCACCCACCGAAGTGGCCCTGTACACGCCCACAGCCACCTGCACAGCGTAAGCCAAGCCCTTCTCCAGCCTCTCCTGCCATCGCAGCTTCTCTTTTATTTTCTACTCTCATCCTTCACTTTCTAGCATCTGCCTCCAGCTGCTTAGCTTCTATCCAGCACAGAAAACCTTTTCCCCCAGTGGTAGTCAAAGTTTTAAATTCTCTGACCAGCTCAAATGTGACATTGTCCTGACAGATTTCTCCTTTCAGGTAAGGGAAATCCCCTCTTGCTATCTCCATGAGTGTTTGGGCGGTACACAGAACGTATTATTCACATTTTTTATTGTATGATGATTTCTCCTATAGTTTGAGAAGACTTCCTTAGTTTTTAAAATTTTTTCTAGTACACTGTAAGTACTTAATAGATATTTATTGAATGAACCAAGGATTCTATAGCTTTGAGGTAAGCCCAGAATTCTGAGCAGTGTGTATACTGCTAGGATTACAGGAATTTGTTCAGCCTGGAAGTTGATGAAGCTCAGTTATTGCAGCTGAAATCCATCTCCACAAAAAAGACAGATTTTCCCAAGTTATATTACTGTTTTGATAGCAGCCTGCCTTGGAGAGACAGTAAAACACACTGATGAAAGAGTAGAGTTTGGGGCTCAAATTCCTGGGGTCAAATTCTAGCTTTAATATTCACCAGCTCTGTGATACTGGAGACAATAGTACCCACATCATTTGGTTGTTAAATAAGTTAATACAGATAAAACATCTGGATGGTTAAAAACAGTAAGCCTTTGATAAATACTAGTTATTCCAAATATTTACAATAAAGACATTTATCAAATTAAATTAATAGATATCAGCAATTGAGTATTAAAGATAGCTTGACTATCACAAGATTTTGTAAATTTTACCTTCATATCACAGATTTATGTTCTTCTTAGCAGCAGGTATCTTTATCTAATTTTAGACAGGCACTGACTGACATCACCCATTAGGCAAGGAGATAAAATGAAATATTACTTTAAGTTAAACATGTCTCAAAGTTTATAAGAGACTCCAGGTATATATTGTTTCTTGTGAAAATTATAAAGTTTTCTTAATGATCAGTGCAGAATTATCTCTTTTGCACATTAAAATGTTGACTACTTTGTGAAAGATTCACTTCTAAAGTTTACAAAGGTGTCTGTGAAGAAATATAATATGTAGTCATACAGTCAAATACGTTAAGAAGTTCTCTGCCTTCAGTACCCTCGCTGGACTCTCCACCCCAATAAACAAAGGTTGCTGCACTCAGGCGGTAGATGGTGTTAGGAAGAGAGTGTAGGAGTCTGGGGAAGGCACACGGATGCTGACCACTTCGGTGTTTCAACACGGGATAAGTGCAATTAAAAATGCAATGTGGCTAAGTGATAAAGCGTGCTTGGAAAAAGAGAGGCAGCTCTGCCTTGAGGCGGGCATTTTTGACCGAAAACTTGAGAGAGAGAGACAGTGATAGAGAGACGGAGGCAGAGACAGACAGAAAAGAGAGAGGAGAGACAGGGAGAGAGCAGAGGAGAGAGAGACAGAGACAGAGATCAGGCTTATGAGCTCCTGGAAGCAGCTCCTTCCAAGCCAAGTGAAGGTTACACAAAAGCCCTGAGGGGCAAACATCTTGGCGTGGTTGGAGTACGGTGCCTGAAGGTCAGAGAGCAGCTCAACAAATGCAGAGGCTGTAGCAGGGGCGCAGGTCATGGTCCAGGGTTTGAATTCAATTCTGAGATTAAATGAGAAGCCACTGGAGGGCTTTAAGAATAGTCAAAGTATGCTTTAGCTTACATTTTACACAATCATGCTGATGGCTCTTGGGATGATGGATTCTCCATGGCCAGCACGATAGTATTTTGGGAGACAGAGAGAGAACGGACGCGCGAAACCCAGCTTGGTTTGTGAGGGTGCTGCGGTGGTGGTGAGAACAGCACGGATGGCGTGAGTTTTGGAAGCAGAGCTGAGAGAACTTCGTTGTGGTTTTATCCACCCAGTCATATGTAACACCATGTACTGCAGCACAGCCTGTGAAAAGGCTGTCTCCTGGTTTTAGTGGAAGGTTGCCTGATTTCTAGAAAGTTATTTTCTAAGGCGTCATAATGGAACCAATGATCCCTCCTGTGTAAGTCACTGTCATGGTTCTTGCATATAAATGGACTCTTTTCTGAAAAGTTGTGTCACTAAAGATTCAGAACCCATTATACATGATAACATATATATTTTTCAGATGCATTCAAAGAATAAAAGCCGTTTTAAATTTAGAGCAGTATGATGCATTTAAATTTCTTTTTTATTTCTCAGAATATCCCCTAATTCCTAAATTCACTGTGTCGATGAGCATACTATCAGCCCATGCAGAAATCTTTGCCAATGAAGATTTGATTGCTGGAGCAAGTTGTTTAAGTGAACTGCAGAATGGGCTTCTGAAAAGAAATTACTGGAAGAAGGCAATTTCTAAGTCACATCTATTCACATTTGATTTGAGTGTGTACCTGTGTGTGAAAGAGAGTTTAAGTGGATATAATGACAGCTTCAAGAAGGCACAAGATTCCGTTACTTTCATTTTATATTTTGAATGGCATTATTGAATACCTTCAATTGTGTTAAAAGTGACAGCTACAAATCATTGAAACACTTCACGCTTGAAATCTTATCTTTTACATTGTTTAAGCTAGCAATTTTCATAAAGTGCTAGAGAAGGGTGGAAGTTATCATGAACTTTCCATTTACAAGAACATGACCTTTTCTTTACTTTTAAATCTCTAGGCTGCTTCTCTGGTTTTATTTAATGTTCTCTGAGAGGTAATTGAACACTGACTGTTCTGTTAGGTGTGAAGTTCGATGGAGACAGATCTATAGGATCAATGACTGCAGACCTGAAAAGCATCCTTGTCTCTTGCAAAGGTAATGAAATCCAGTCTAGAGTTTTCTATTTGGTTTGTGGCTCTTGGCTTTTCTTATTTCTATTTAGCTCAATACAGTCATTTGTAAATTTGTAACAGCTAGAAAAGTTTTCCAATTTTCATGTCATTAATATGTAAATGATAAACATGGCAGTTGTTGTAGTTTTGTTTACTCTTTATTTGAGCAAGACTCCCATAACAGTTGGTATTGATTATAAAATATTAATGAAGTACAAAATTAGTGTTCCAGGCAACTTGTTAATAAAAAAATTAAAAGACCCTATAGTTAGTAATACAACCAAAACAAAAGCCTTTAGCAAAAACCTCTGCAGCACTTTTGTAGACAGCATAATCAAGTGAAAAAAGTCTTGACCAACCAAGAAAGCACTGCCTTTGATGATTCAATTTGTTCACGGAAATAAAAAATAATGATAGAAAAATTATCACTTAAAGAGAGCTCAGGAAGCACAATAAACTGACATCCTATCAAGAACATTTTTTGAAGCAACACATAAAATGAGCTGAAACAACCGTGGGAAATGATGTCTCTCTCACCTGATGTAGGTATTGCTGCTGGAGAGAGAATCAGGCAAAGCTTGCCCTGGAAATAAACCTACAGCTTGTGGGCTTTTAACGTACCTCATATAGCATTTGATACTAAGAATGATGTATATTTCTACTTTTTCAAATGAGACTGAAATTTAAATGTTAACAATTTTTCTGAGATTAAAATATTTGCTTTTTGTCGTATTTCTTTATTATCCTGTCTATGTAAACAGTAAGAGAACCAACATTATTTTCCCTATTTTACAATAATTTGGAAGTGAATAGAAATTCCATGACATTTTGTTCAGCGTTTAGTAAAGCAGGAGAAATAAAATTAAACCAAGTTTTCTGAGTTAGTGTTATTGGGTGACGCAGTAACATTCCTGCTGTTCATTCTATTGCAGAAGGAACGAGCCGCTTCCCATTTCCCCCTGCCGCCCCCCACTCTCTTTCCTTCTGTCCTGACTCGTATGTCCCAATCTTTTACTGGCTTCCTCTCCTCCTTTCCTTTCTCTTTTCTTCTGACACAACATTAGTTCATGGGGAAGAACTTGTGGTAGACACCTGCAGTCACGATGGCACAATTTCCTTATTGATTTATTACCTTGCTGAGCCCTTAGTACCTGCCTGGGGTACACAGAGTATGGGAGAAGAGTATGCTTCATCCACACACAGGTAGGGCCGCGCGCCGCATTGTGCACACGGCTCCACGGGTGTGTGTATATAGCAACCTAAACTTGTGAGGGGACCCGCGGGCAAAGATAAATGAGCGTGAAATCTTACATTTAAATAGTGAGGTTAAGAAGGATAAGGCAGCGTCAGTATAAAAGCTATACATAGTAAGCGAGGCCGAAGTAAAAATAACAATTGTTATTGGATTCTTTCACTCCCTTTTGAATATTTTTTTCCACAATCAGAGAACTCTTGCTGCCAACATGACACAGAGAATCTTCCAGGATCTGACCCGCACAGCGTTATCCTCCCGTTGTACCCCTGAGAAAGCAGACTCTGCAGGGCCCGCATGCTCCACGACAGTGCCTCGGTACATCTCTCCTATCCGATTGGAAAACTGCCACTGTGCACCCCACTCGCGCTTCTCTGTGGACCTCGTGACCTCTTGTTTTGCTCCGCTCACTCCGAACAGCACCTCCTCTGGAGAGCATTGTTTGATTGAGTTAGAGACACATGTTCTACAGTGAATTGACAAGGAATATCTCATTGGGAAAAAAAAACTGAAATAAATGAAGAAATAAAATGATTGCAGTACTATTGAGCGTTGACCTTATAAAAATTGAGAGCATTTTAGCAATTGATGACAACTTAAGCCCCAGAATTTTTATTATTATATCAACAATTTTAAATTTAGGATTAGATAAATCACAATGAAAAATTAAAGGGCTAAATACTGTTAAACACTAACTTTAGTGATAGAGCATTTGGATTTTTGCTGATGGGAATATATACAGATAGAAATAATTTAAATTTTTCAATGAATTCAACAAGCTTAGCATTTCTATAAATACTCCATATCATCAGCAGCATATACATAACGCTTACAAAAGCAGACACGGATGTGGTTGCTTTTCCAAACTACAAGAATGCTAATGTGCTGTGAAGGGAACTTTTATTTTCCCTTTGACTGTACCTGACTGAGGATTAGCCAGAGGAAAAACAAGCAGAAGTAAAAAAGGAAAATAAATTAAAGTGATCAAAAATAATATTTCTATTCACAATACTTTAAAACATTTAAAAATCAGTATTAAGAAAAAGACACAAGACATACTGGAATATGCAGCTGTTATGTAATTTGTGGAAGATGTAATAAAATCAAGAATTTTGAAATCTATGCGTAATTGAAAACAAAGAAAGTGCACAGTTCCAGTTTTAGCATTTCAGATCCCGCCCTCCCCCTCCTGTACTTTCCACCAGCGTAACTGTCATCGGACGGCTGAGGAGGGAAAGGGCATTTCTTCTTTGGTTATTTTGTATTGCTCATTGTGCTTCCAAATTATCCCTAAGTGTCAAGAGCATTATGAACTTAAGACTTATTCATTACAAGCTTCAAAATGAAAAAAAAGTTTTACCTTTTCACTAACATTCACATAAGTGGTTGTACTCTTTGTCACTGAAAATTTAATTATGCTATAGAGCTATTCTACCAGTTTTCATTTCCTGCTTTTGGGAAAACTAAATTTTCTAGGTATACTAGGTGAAACAGACATCTTCAATATTGCTGCTTACATTTATTTTTCTATGGAAACAAAATTGAAAAGGAAAACAGTACAATCTTATGGAGTTGTTCATGAGCTGGAAATGTACAGGAATGCAAATTGCATTCCATCAGGACCGTGTAGTAGCTATTGCATTAAAAGGACGTCTGTCTACACAGTAATAGTGATGTTTCTTTTGTTTAAGGAAAAGACAGAGTTCATGCTTAGGAGGCAAAAATATGGTATTCTGTGGTGGCACACTTTATATTCTGACATACTAATTTCTTTGGAAATTCTATTGTGGAAAATTGAACAAAACCTGTACTACTAAACAATTATGAGGAGGTAAAATTTCCCCAGAGGCTCCACATCCTTTCATTGACTGACTCTGACTTTTCACTGTGTTCAGAAGGACTAGTATCACACACAATGACACTACAGAATTCAGGCCACTCCAGATTTTACAAAGTTTCTGCTGTGAGTGTGAACCAAGCAGAGGTGGTGATTCATGTCCTTCTGTAAAGGTCAGCCCTCAAATCTTTAAGGAAAGAAAAAAAAAACAGATAAAGAAAAAAGAAGCGGTGACTGTAGGTCTTTCACTGAGTGGAAATAGAATTTTGCACAATCTGTAGACACTACAGGGGTTCCTTTTTCTCACAGCAGGGGGTGGCTGTTCTCCCAGGCTCTGAGCCCAGAGATTCCAATAACACTAATTGCATCAAACGCCCTGTCTAGGAGAAAACCACATTTCGCTGTGATAGACAAATTAGAAATTAATTTCTAAAAAACCAAATTCTGCTGGAACACTAGCTACAATACTCCTATGGTTCTCAGTTATCGATATTAATATATCATTTTATAAAGGAGAATATTGTGATGGAATATGCAACTACCCTTTGTCTACATGAAATAGCCGATAGTTATACTTTTCTGTAAAATGCAGTGTTCACAGGAAATTTAAGTCAAATTCACCACAAATAGTCAAATGCCTTCCTACTGATAGTTACTAATGCTTCATAATCTGCTACTGATATGGCATATTGCTCTCACTTTTGTTGCGTTTTATTTTGGTAAGCATAACATGGATATCTGTAAATTACCTTACATATCTGGTTCCGTATTATCTCAACAATAGAAAGAACTCCTCAAAGTTTGGTTCAGATTATTTCACGTTGATGTTTTTCTATGCCTTGCTGCTCTCTGTTCTCTAATCTTTCTGGAGTCAGCACTAATCCATAATGTACTGTTCCCACTATTAGATTTCACAGACTCTAAGATTGATATACAGAAACGAAAGCTCATTAACCAGCACAGGCACATGAAAGTTCAGAGACAGCACAGAGGCCCATCGTTTCATTCCCATTATACCTGACTGCCAATTTCAAGTACATCACTGGTTTTTCTTCATCTGAATTTGCAAGTGACCAACAGAACTGGCAAGAATTAGAATGCTTAGGGGCTGCTTTGAAATTAGAAAAATGTAATAAATATTGTGGCTCCGATACTGCCATTTTACAGCATTAAACAATCTAAGGCTGTCTAAACATACCTGTTAAGAAAACCTAGAAAATTCTGTTCTCATATTGCTCTTTGAGTATCACGAAATTAAAATGAGTCAAGGAAAACTGAAATGCAGTAGAAAATAATCATTTCAAGATTACAGTTACTGGTGGCACCCTCTAATAAGATTCCAGACTTTTTTTACTATTGTCAGTTGTTGCATATTTTATAGCTTAGTGTCTCAACGTGAGTGATGGTGGGCTACCTGGCATAAGCTGTTTCACCTCAGACATGATTAAATTATATTTCTTCCTGTCGGAACAAAGACTGTATTGAAAATACAGGAAGGATTCGGCACCAGGGAAATACATGTTAGGATTTGACAAGTGTGAGCAGTGCAGGAAAATATCAATATGAGATGAGATCATGATAAGATTCTAAGAAAAATAGCAGGAAGCTATCTGAATGTTAAGTGGACCGATACCAAAGTATTCTTTTAAAATGTCATTCAAATGACCTACAGATCATACAGCTTTCCATTCTTGTACTCATTTGGGCAAAGCAAATGAGTATAACAACAAAAGATTTAGTACTTAGTAGTAACAGAAGTTTACACGTGACCCAAGAAGTAAATAAAGTTCACCTTTTCTGTTTAGGATAAATTAGAAAATAATGACTTATTAAGAAATATGTAAAACTGTGGAAACAGCATATGTCTCTGAATGCCAGGTAGAGTCAAAATTTAAATTAAAAACCCTTGAAAAATGAATAAAGAAAGATGCCATGGACTTTTGAACACAGAGCACAGGTATACGTTGGTGTGGGACAATTCTGACCAGATCCAAATAATATGAATCCTTACATTGGAAGCTAGAAAGAAGAGAAACTCTGCTTGCCTGGTATGGTAGATGCATTTTCTACTGCAGAGCTATGAAAGTTATAAACCAGAAAGAAAAGATAAAGCCACACATATGTGGGACATTTCAAGGTTATTTAATTTAATCCCCTTCCTTTAGGCAGGTAAATTCCCAAGGTGATAAGAAAGAATTATACACAGTGGTTGTTGATTCTGTTTTAAAGCCCTCCAGAGAAAGTGGATGTCAGAATATTCCTTCCACAGTGTTTCTAGTTTTTATTATACTCATTTCATTCTTAGATACAAGTAGACGCAGGAACTGCCCATCAAAAGTTCATATCATAATGCTTCTGCTAAATATGAAAGTAATATTTTGATCCTTTTAGTCTTATATATGTTGATGGCATATTGTCTTCTTCCTTCTGAATTTAAAAATCTAAATTTCTAATGCCAATTTATAATATCTAAAATTAAAATTATTTTGTATTTTTGTTTTAAAATTTGGGAGGTACTTCCAATGTCAAATTATATAAGCATATAGTAAACATAAATTCTTAGTATTTTAGAATTAATAGAGGCCACATTCTTAAAAAACTTTTGTTTGCACAACTTCAGTGACATAAGCTCAATATATCCTAATGCAGCACCTATGATTTCCTGAAAAAGTCGATGATCCTCATTTAATATTTACCTTTCCATATTACAGGAGTTACATAGTGCCATGATTATCTTTGAAAATACTTTTCTATTATTCTCTGTCAAATTTTACCTTCTAGATTTAATTTATCTTTCTAATGCTAAAAAATTGGATATTATACTGTATTATCACAGTATACTAACTTGCATGTCAGCTTTGCACGGCTATGTCCTGCTCCATGACCTACTAAAACTTAGTACTAAGGGCAGTCATCTAGCAATCATTTTGTAAGTCCACACAGAAAATTACCGTTCAAGATGAATGTCATAATATGCCCCATCTATAGCATTTCTGTGCTGTCAAAGTATGGATTGTTAAGGAGAAAGGGAAATAAATCACATTAATATTTTAGAGTTCAGGCTAACACTAATGATCATCTGTTCTACTTATACGTTTTTGTCAATATTACTTTCCATATTCAGTGTCTGTTGAAAGAGCTGGTGGAGGAAATGGTCACCTCTGGATGATTTTATGGATGTTGATTGCTTACCACATAACAGAAAGCCTCAAGGGATTTTGACTGATCCCTAAATAAGGCAATTACCAGTACATATCTTTTATGAGGCAGCTCTGTTAAATGCAAATACTCTTTTGAGTCAACATTTTAACTCATATCAGTATCATGTCCTTACTTCAGTGGACTTACAGTTATTTTCCTCAGCACAGTTTTGGTGCAGTTACTCTTCACTGTGACAAAAAATTATGTGATAATTGGAGAAAAGCATAGAACACAGAAGGCTTTTGTTAAGCTTTTTGCGCCTTTTCTCATGTCTTCTTCCTCATCACAGTTCTTGGATTTGTTCCTTGCTAGATTGTTGGTGCCACTGGACTTTTAATAATAATGAGCTAAACAGCCTTAATAGTTCTCAGTGTTAGTGAGGAAATCCTGATCATGGTCCATCACTTAGAGTGGTCCTCTACTCACAAGAGGACATGTGCACTACAGACTTCCCACCTTATTATTGTTTTCATTCATCATTTCCTCCTTCAGGTCTTTCCCGTTGTATTTTGTTGCCGTCCGCTTGGCTCCCCACATTTGGTTCTGATCTAATATGGTGGTGAATCGTGTATGTCAACTTGACTGAGACAAGGGATATCCAGATGTTTGGTCCACAGGGCTGTGAATGACATCTGAATCGCTCTGGTAGATATACACAGAGCCAAAGTGATGGGTAAGAGGAAATCTCCTCTTGCCTGTCTATGTTGAAGTTTGGGAGTTGTATCTTGTTCTTCCTGTCTTCCCATTGGAACTGAAATCTTGGTTCTTCCTGAGTGTTGAGGCTGCTACCTTTGGCGTGGAAATATATCTTACCATTTCCCAAGGTTCTCAGGTGTCTAGTCTCAGGTTGGAATCACACCACTGGGTTTTCTGGGTCTCTAGTGTGCTGATTGCATATCATAGTTCAGAACTTGTGAACCTTAACTTTTGCACCATCCAATTCCTTAGAATAATTCTCTCTGTCCCTGTCTGTATCTCTGATTGGTTCTATTTGTATTGCCCAGTATTCCTGATAGCTTCTGTCTGTGCAACCCTGCACCTAAGCTCCATCTGACTTGAGCTCTATCGTGTGCTGCCTGTGAACCCTTTCTCTCTGGAGAGCTGAGTAACACTTACTTATATTGCTTATAACACTGTCTATGCTTTAAACAAAGTTGTTCCTTAGTCACACACCTTTGCGGACCACAGTTCACCTAAATGAAACTGTCACATCCAAACGTGCTCTCTTGTCCATATCATTGTCCGTCTCTAGCACTGATCTTTGTACTTTTCCATTATGGTCTCTCGCCTTTAGTCATGTACCCAATTTTGAATTCACCATTAGTTAACAGTGCTAAAGCAATCACAATTAGATGCAACATGACTTCTGAAACTCTCTTCTTTTACTGTTCTGCGTTTGTGTAGAAATGGTAAGCTTTTTCATGTTTTTTTTTTAGACAGGGTCTCACTCTATAGTCCAGGATGTCCTGAACCTATCATATAGACCACATTCGCCTTGAAGGTGATCCTTGTGCCTCTGCCTCAGGAGAGTTGGGACTAGAGCTGTGTGCCACGATGCCCGGCATTATTTAGCGTGGCTTAGAGTGGGCCACGTGGTGTTGCTAATTTAGAAGTTCTAAAGACAGACTACTACACACCAAACAAGTTTATTTAAAGTACTGCATTTAAATCTTACAATGATGCTCTGTGAAGGGTATTGCTTTTAAAAATTTACAGAGATTTAAATCCATGCCTCTTAGAACGGGTAGTTAGACGGCATCCAACTAGTGAAATCTTACAGCAATCACACATGAGATAAGAGGGTTAGGGAAAGCTATTGTCCATGTTCTGATGGTTCTTGACTTCTCTTTGGAGATGCCAAAATATGAGATCAAAACATAGCCTCAGATTAAAAACCACCTGCTGTAGTGATCCTCATCTCTACAGTTGAATTTGAGATTAAAGTCTCGGGGACAGAAGGGGCTCAAGTTTTCTGTGTGCACTGGGGGTGTAAATGAAAATATGTTCTCCAAGGCCTCAAAAACGAAATCATCATGAAAGAAAAATCCGAAAAGTAAAATAATCCTAACAGTAGATGATGATAATACATTTCCACACTGCAATTGAATTACACATAGAATTGCCAAGTTTGAAAAATGAAAGGGCACAATTAAAGAAAAAAAGGCTAGTTTCCCTAATTCTAACCCCAAGTAAAATTAGTGAAAATTAAAAAATAAACCTTACATTCCTCAAGTATACAAACAACATGTAGGTAGTCACACATTTTCAAAGAATCTCAGCATTGTGAATATTTTTAGATACTAGAGCCAGGGTGCGCTGATATCTCAGAACAGAAGCAAATGCAACTGGTAGACAAAGTATGTACCATTAGTCAAATTATCGGCTAGAGTACTTCATATATGGATATATTTTTACTACAATTTAAGAATGGAAACCAAGATGGAGACATAGAATTACACTTAGATTTTGTATTCTACACGTGCTTAACAAATCTGAGTTTTTGTTTCTAATAAGAAGAGCAACAGTTGTTTAGAGCTGCAGTCTAATTTCTCTCTTCTACGGCTAGAATTTAACAACTGCACTTGTGAAGAAGGTGTAAAGCAGTTCTAAGCAGGAAATTTATAGCATTAATTGTCTATATTAAGAATAAGAAATTCTTATATAACAGCTTCACACGTTGAAAAAGTAGAAAGAAGAACAAACCAAGCACAAGTCAGCAGAAGGAATTAACAAAAAAGATAGGAGCAGAAATAAAGGAAACAGACACTAGAAAAACAATTGAAAAGATTAATGAAACTAAAAGTAGGATTTTGAAAAGACAAAATCAATAAAGCTTCAAGTAGAATAAGACAAAAAAGAATGTTCGAATATATAAAATAAAAATAAAAGAGGAAACATACCAAATGATACCACGGAAACACAAAGTATCAAAGGACAGTCCCCTGAAAAATTATATGCCAATAATTTGTTAGCCCAGAAGAAAGATGTTTCTGGAAATAAAAATCTACCAAGAAAGAATCATGAAAGAGCAGAAATACAAATGGGCCAATAGTAAGAAAGGAGAAAATATTAATAGTGAAATATCTCTCCATACAGAGATGCTTAAGACTTGGTGACACCACCCTAGAATTTTACCAAATGTATGAAGAATGAATACTAATCTTTCTCAAATTCCTCCAAAAGGCTAAAGAAGAGGCAGACATCCAAACTTATTTTATGAGATCAAAACAGCCCTAATACTAAATAAAGACAGATAAGGACATAATTACAATAACAACACATTTTAAGCCAATATTGTTCATGAATTTAGATGGAAAAATGCTCAATAAAAATTACTATCCACGCAGATTCAACTGTACACGGAAAAATACTTTTTATGCTGTCAAGATTTATCACAGAGATGAAAGGGTGGTTCAATATATGTGAATCACTCCCACATTAACAGTATGAGTGAAGCTAAGGTCATATAACCAATCAACAGTTGCAAAAAAATCATGTAACAAAATTCAACATCTGTACATGTTAAAGTTCTCAGTGAATGAGGGATATCAACATAATAAAAGCAATAGGTGATAAACCCACAAATGACACTGTACTTGATGAAAAGCTAAAAACTTTTCTTCTGAGATAAAGAATAAAATAAATACGCCCACACTCCGCATTGCTTTCCAAAGTAGCACTCACTGTATTATGCTTTCAGGAGAAGAATTAGGCAAAAGAAAGAAAGAGCATCAAAATTGGAAAGGAAGCTAAATTGTCACATTTACAAACAACATACAGAATGTTATATAGAAACTCTGTATAACATAAACACACAACTTTTGTCAACTATACCTTAATAAAACTGAGAAAAAACAAAGAACTAGCTTTTAAAAATGCAAGATTTAACATCTCTGTTGTTGCTAGAAATTAGCTTATCATCAACCACAGTATGAAGAAAAAGCCATATTATTATAATCAGATGCACCAAAAAATAAGTCTTCATAGGATCAAATTTTATGAAAAAAATTTAAATTGTTGATTTAAATTCACTATGAGTAAAGATGTGTTATCCATAAAGAAAAGAAAGCTAATTTAGTTTTAAACTGTGAAAATGAAACATTTCAAAACACCAATGCTATTGTAAGATGCATAAATAAAATACATACTGGGTTTAGAAGGATTGTAAGGAAAAGTTCGCCTCCTTTGATACTTTTATCCAATTCCTGGGGCCCTCCTGGGTACTCTTTGTAGAAAATAGTGTGGGTGAACAACCCACAGGTCTGTCGAGGGAGGACCTGAGGAAAAAGAGAGGTAAGCATAACACATTGGCATGGTTTAATTGTGAACTGCACTCTTTTCTTATAAATTCAGAGTCTGCAAATCATGAATTCCTATTGGAGTTTCTTGGTTGCTAAGGCCCAAACCATATTGAAATCAGGACTACAGGTACAAGAACTAAGGTTAAGGATTTCTTGCTTAGTTCTATAAGTCTAAACTACCACCTGATTTACATTAACGAGTTGATCTAAAAAAAGTCTTCAGATTAATTTAATTAAAAAAAAATAGGGTGCCTCCATGGTAACATTTTCACCCCATTAGGACAGTCCTCTCCTTCTGACCTTCAGTCTTGTGTTGTCTTTAGGTTCTGGCACTCAACACAGTCAAATTCCATCACCCCTTCCACATTTGTTTCGTTTTTACTGCACTCTGAATTCAAATTTTGGAACAGCCGTAGTCCCACCATCAAACAGTTAGTTTTGGTATGCCTTACAGTTAATTCTGTTGTAAATCTGAATGTTCAAGGGAGAAAACAAATAAATAATTTTATTCTAAAAACTTATTTTGAATAATAAACCACTTATAACCTAGTAGAAAAATGCATCCAATTTCCCAGATTAGCTATAATTCTATTTACTATTTACTTGATTTTCCTAATAGTTTATATTAAATTCAAGGTCATAGAAATGCACGCAATATTGGTTGAAAGAAATATTTTTATTTCATAACATGTTGAGTGGTCATACAACCCAATAAAAAAAACTGTGTACTGTTACTTTTATATTATGAAAGTTATTTTTTAATACCTTTCGGATTGCTTTGAAATGTGTTACTAGTTGCACTACCAATGGGCTTATTTAAATTTCAGGTGTTTTTCCTTCCTCTGGTACAAATGTACAGAGAGGTAATTAAAGTTTCATGACAAATGAGTATTAAGAAACAGCTCTAACTAGGCATATGTGCCTTCTCTTTTTTTTTTTTAACAGTGTTTAGATGGATAGATTGTCAGATACATGGAAGAAAAGATAATTCTAGTAGCAATGTGAGCAATGTATTGCACGAGCGTAAATATTTAAGAGTGGGAGAAATTCTGCAAACCGTTATACTGATTTTGACGACTAATAAAATGAACATCTCTCAAGGCACTGGAAATGGGGACAGACATTTTCAAAGAGGCTATTTTGGATCAAGGTGAATGCTGCCACTTTTTATTCTAATGAATAATTATAAATTCCCAACTGAATTCATTTGGTTTTATTATCATATATAACAACTGGTACAACATTCTTAAATCAGATTATTCTTATTTTTTCAATAAAAATGTAGCATCCTTCTTAGAGCACATAAAAAAATGATATTGAGAAGGTTCTATATACTAAAACATTACAAGTGTCTGAAAGCCAGGATAAACTGAATGGATAGATTGAGCTCTCAGAACATATTTCTTTCATTCTGTCTGTTAATAGTGCAGCGATTTGAGGATGTTTTCTTGACCCACAGAACTACAATCTGCCTTTAGCTCTCTGTAAAACCAGTGAGACAGTACTAAGAAATGACTCACAAGGTTATAGGGTCCCCAGACAAAATTTCAATCCCGTAACTTCAATAGAGAAGCTATACAAAATTCCTTCTCAGTATTTCCTGCCTGTCTTAGACCTGTTAATCCATTCCACAACTTCAGAAGCAAGACTGCAGCCAAATCACACGTTCAAGTCTGAGCAGTCTCTACAGTGGTACCTTCTGATACCTTGTAAAGAGATTTGGCATTATATCCCTAGAAATAATGCAGTCTGAGTTCATTCCACAGGTAGATACAAAGAGGCTTCAAACAACACAGCAGTATGTTCTCACCATGATGCTATTGTGGATGAAGCCCTTTCTGTACCGTGCAGGTTTCAGATGTGGATATTCCTCAGTGCTGGTGACCTGAATACCCCAGACTTTCTTCCAAGCTGCATACAGCTGAATATGAACAGGATAGACCCCTGAGTGATGTGGGGCCACAGCGTAGCCCATGTTGACGGGTATTCCATGTTCCTGAAAGAAGCCAGAAGAGCATCATGATCGAGTGTGGTCAGTTGATTCAGTCAAAATTGTTTCCACAGTTTTCTGTCTAGGATACATTGAATTCTATGCTGAGTTTGAGAATTTAAAAAAACCAAACTAGCAAGGTTAATTTTTGAAATCTTTCTGCAGCTCACAATCTTATAGAGCTCCGATGGTATAATAGACGTAGTAGTTGTCTGGGGCATGTGGTATGTGAGAGATTAATTCTGAATTTTGAATACAGAAAGTTTGGGTGGAAGATAGAAGTGAATCTGGCCTTTCCTCAGGTAGATATAGAAAATAAATAAATTTTAAAATGTATAACTTGAGCACATGTGCAAAGATGGAAGATGGAAGAGGGCAGGAAGAAGGGTGAGACGGAGAGAGAGAGAGAATGAAGAAAACCAGAAAGGTAAGTATGACCATAGGAGACGAGTTTTCAAGGTAAACAGAGGGATTTGGAATTAATTATATTTGAATAGTCGAAGCACAAAGGGCTCAGATCTGCTCTATGTTTTCAGAAAGTCCTAATGGCGTGTGAAAGTGATCCGTATGTGAGAGACTGAGCCAACAGCACTGTTAGGGCCCACTGCTTGGACACAGATCAGGGGAAAATGGGTAACAGCATCAGGTAATGGGTGATCAGGTTAAAAACAGGCACTATTAGCACATAAGATCCAGTGATAATTTAAATACAGTGAGTAAAGTAAAAGTTAAGATTCTACTCTTGGTTCGAGATTTTAGTAACTCTATTTTTATAAAACAAGCCCTTTGCTAGGAGATGTTCACTGTGTGTAAACAGTCAGTCCAGAAGGAAAATATGTGCAAATTTAAAACGAGAAGATGAAAACAATGGCAAAGAGTGGTATTGTATTGCTAGGTGTATGAAACAGATGTACAGTTTTCTAATTTCTACTTCTTTCTATCTTTCCCTTTAAATGCTTATCTGCTTTATAAAGTCCTAGGAGGACTGAATCTCATCAGTTGAGGTTATAAACGACAGTGTACAGTCATATGAAAGCTGATTGAATCCATAAACAGAACACCAAGTGTTGACAATTGTCATTTATATTTTCTATTACATGGTACATAGCATAGGAAAAGAATTCAGTTTGGTGTAATAAACCAGCAGTAAATGGATCACATATCTACAATATAAGTCATATGCCACATTCACCTTAGAAGACGGGTTCTAAATATTTAACAAATCTCTCTCATTCTTCCTTTCATGGGATGACCCTCCTTGTAGGGCTGAGTTCACTTCTCTTTCATCAAGACTATGAGTTTGCTCATATCTATTACAATAAATGACTCTGTAGAAAGCCTGAACTATGAAATCAATGCTGTAAAATGAGCTGGAGTCTTTTGCGAGGCACTAGGGAAAACTTGTTTCTTATGTGTGCAGAAGAAAAATACTTCTTCTGAGAGCCAGTGTTTTCCCTCCCTCCCTCCCTCCCTCCCTCCCTCCCTCCCTCCCTTCCTTCTTTCCACACTGAGGAATGTACCCTGGGCCTAAGGTGAGCATTCTAGGACTGAGCTCTGAAATTTGTATTTTTCAGTGCAAGGCAAGGTTGGAAAGGTATATTAGTTTGACATTACTAGAGAGCTCAGGCAACTGGTATAACTCTGACCCAACGCTGGGAGCCATGTACCATGCTGGGAGAAGCCTTAGTTCCCTCCGGTTTCTCCATGTTGTCAAGTGAGTGAGTAAGAGCAATTTTTCAGTAGCCAGGTGTTGTCAGCCTGTGGGTAGCTACACTGCATGAAATAGAGGGGAGCTTCCCCAGAAGAGAAACCTAGAGTCCAGAGTGTTCAATCCCTTGTCTTGTAAATATATTTTATGACTGTTGCCTGAAATGTATTTCTGATTCAAAACAAAAGGGAAAAATAACTAGTTTCCTCTTGCTACTCTATTGAGTGATACACATGGAAGTTTTTTATGTCTTGTCCTACAATATGAAGACTGACATAAGAATGTGTGAATCCTAGCAGAATTAATAATAATTTGTTAGCCTTCATTTTTATCACTGTTTAGTGGATCCTTGGCTCATGAATTTAATTCATTCCTGAGGGCTGGTTGTAACTCAGGTTGTCAATTGAAGGTTTAGGCTCCTCTACACAGCCTGCAAAGTCTCTCTGCTATACACATGCAGCTCTCAGCGTCCTTAGAGAGACATTAGCCCAGGAGTTCTCAATTAACCCCATGCAGAGAAGGGTGCTATAATGTTTTTTCCAGAACCTTTTACAGGTGAAATCTGTATCTGAGACCATCTGGAAGCAGGAGCAGCCAGCATTAGGGTCATAACTCAAGACTTTGGTCCTAAATTAAAACTAAAATTCTGGTCATTACCCAAGTTCATATGTCAGGCTGGTCATAACTTGACAAGAGTTAGGGACAAGAATGCTATGTAAGTGTGTTAGGATTTTAGAAATAAAGAGATAAAAAATAAAGTCAGTTAAGGGAATGGGAATATCAAACAAAACTGTACCTCTTCAAAAAAAAAAGACATTTCATTTTTGAGAGGTAGTAAAATGAATTGTAGAACTTTTCATCAAAAAGAAGAAGGTAAAAAGCAGTTGATCTGATGAGTGGGAAGGAAGGGGCAGTAAAAAGATTTTATACTTATTGATTTCTAGGAGCTCAATCTATCCTGCTCATAAGGTCATCTTGTCACACTGGCAACTGGATCTCAATCAAAATAGTAAATCACAGTAGATAATTATGAGTTTATATTTTTCCAGTCTAAATGATAACACAAAGTGAAAAGTCATTCCCGAGTAACTCTTTTCCTGTTATGAAGGGGCTCGCTGAACTAGAAACCTTCATTCTTTCCTGTCCAGAGCTTAAATCTCATGTCACAGAGACTTAGTGAACTGAAAAATGAACTAAACAACCCATTTCCACAAGACCACAAACAACACAAAATTTGAAAGGGATTTCAGTGTAAATATAAAGAGTGCTTGACACTCCACAAAACAGGCATAAATGCAGAGCAAATTAATTCAAATGTAGCTTTTAATTTTTTAGGAAAACCTTTTCCTATAGGGTCCAGGAATTCTGTCATATTATAACAGGACATGCAAAAAATATATTCTGTGGAGTTTGACTTTATCTCCTATTTCCAGTTACATTAAATTCCTAGTTAGGTGAAGAACAAGGTATTATGTTAAACTTCAGGCTATGTATGACAAAATCACTCATTTTAAAGAAACTACTGTACACAAAAATCAGTAAGGCACTAGAGCTGTAACAGTGACTGAATTATTTTATTTTATTTTTTAAAGTCATTCCTACTGGCCATATGTCTTTGCAATTGTTTGGTGCCGATCTTTGAAGTATTTTTACATTTACATATAATGTAAGTCTCAAATAATCCTGTTGAGAGGCCTGGATGTTAGTACAACATGTGGAAACCAAGGCTCACAGACAGCACGACTTGTTCGTGTTAACAAAGGTTACAAGTACTGTTCTACCCATGCTTTCCAAATCCAGCCTTGGATTTTGCTTTTTCCACTAAACTGTTTTAACTATGCCCAAAAGGAATTGATTTTATTTTTATTTTTTTTGAATTGATTTTAATATATATTTGTGAGCTAGAGTTCTACCCAGTTTTTTTTTTTAAGCTGGGAGAGACTGGAAAGCAAAAAATTATGCTCCTTTTACATTTTTTTCTCTTTGGTTACCAGGTGTTGAACTCTGGGCGTTGCCCCGGCCGGGCTGGCACTGCGTTTCTGACCTACATATGAAAGCAAAAGTATATTGGCTAAAAGTGTGTTTCTGCCTCTTTTGTAGCTATCATTTTTAATCCAAAGGACCACCAGCCAATTAGATTTGCTTGGTCCATTTCGGAGGGCTCTAGGGAGGCAGAAGCCAAATTCTGGCAGCTCCTGGCTCCTGTTGCCGGACAGTGAGCTCTTGAAACTAAGAACATTTTCTGCAGTGCTTTGGTATCCACTTGTAAGGCAGCAGTGCAAACTCTACCTGTGTTCTCAGAACTGGTGGTGGGGGACCAGTTCTGTATGGCTCCGAGTCCCTGTGGAAGTGCAGCCCACAAGACTCCCCAGGAGCTCTTCTAGAGCTCTGGAAGCATTTAAGTCGCTGAACAAAAAATTTCCCTTGTTTAAAATAATGTTTCCAGCTCGATAACCCAATTGACAGAGCTAGCTTTGTCCCTGTCTCGTAAATATACAAGGTTTAAGAGGTTCCAGTGAGATATTTAGTTGTTTGAATTCTAGGAAAATAATAGAAGAGTTTAGCAAAGTACTACTCAATGTGTCTCTGATAAAACTTATTGATATGTAGTGAACACCTATTGATCTTATGGAATCCTCCCATTTTATAAATATGCTTGCAAATCTCATGTACTGAACAGCCAGTGGGTAGGAAGCAGGAAGTAAACAAGAGACTACAGTCCATTTAAATAATAAATTTCAAACATGGATCAAAACAATTGCATTCAACTGGCCTGAGATAATTATGTTTGAGTTGATGATTGCTGCCAAGTGCTTTGTTAAGTACTAAGGGTACACCAGGTGTAAGGTATGACTTATGCCCTAGTAAAATTCAAAATCTAGAGACAACTGTAGAATCAATTAGAAAAATGTGTTCTAATTCATGCTGAGTTTTGGCCCAAGAGCATTTGATTTTTTAAAAAACTACCATTATTATTTTTAACTTGTGTATACTCTACTAGTGCAGAAAATTAATATTCTTCACAGGAATATCTGAAGAGTTTGAAAATCATTTCCAACTAACATTAGCTATTGAAATTAAAATAGGAAATTTTGTTGTAGAGGTCTGCAATTTTAATCTTCCTTGACATTTTAGTAGTAATCAGATAAAGGCAATACAAAGTAATAAATTATGTCTGAGAAGTACCTGATAAGAATGGAATACAGATAATTACTACTTGTGCCTCCGCTTAGAGCTCGGTGATGTTCAGTCTTTGGCCCAATGACATTCTGTTGCTGAATTTTTGTTATGCTCAACAATAATCAGAAGGAACTTAATTTGGGAGATAAAATACAAGTGCTCCCCAGATGGTGCTTGTCTTATAATTTCTAAATAGTAGTTAATAAATACAAACTTTAAAATTAAAAGGATCCTAAACAGTGTGAAAATCTCGTAAAATGCTGAAAGAAATAAGCTGCTCCAGATGAATGGTTATTATAGAAAAAGTGAATATATTCCATGTTTGTTTCAACTAATATAGCTGCACATGATAAGAAGTAAGGATAACATTTGAAAGATAGCATTATTAAATTTCCTGTATTTCCCATAAATGCATGCTAAGTATATATATTTAAATAAAATTTAATTATTAATAGCTTAAACTCTTAAAGAGAAGATAATTAGTATAGATTCATGTATCTAAATATACATTGACTTATAAAATGATTTTCAAATAGTCATTTCTATTTTGATATATGTGTGCCTCTTCTCATCAAAAAATTAAAAAATAATAACATAGGAGGTTGGGAATATGGCTTTCTGGTAAAACACTACCTAACATGATGCCCTGGGTTTGATCCACCCACCGTATTGAAAGTAATAACAATGATAGCATAATCATATAATTCACTCAAACTCATCAGGTGGCTTTTTGTTATGTTAAGAATAAAGCCCAAACTATTTAACTTTGCTTTCCAAATTTTAGCAATTATTTTCTTTAGGGAATATTCTCTGATATTTCTTTCATGAGAGTTTCAAATCGTTCCAATGACTGTTGGCTCTTATTCTTCCAAGAATGTTGAATATCTTGACCAGTGGAATCTAACCTCTTTGTGCACAGATTATTTCCATTTCACATCATTGCCACAGGAATCTGACAGGTCCTGTGAAATGTAAGAAGCACAAAATAGAATACTTATTCTCCCAATGTCTCTTCAGCAGACATTGAACTCTTGACTCCAGAGATAGGTTGGCTGGATTTGAATTATGTTAGTTCTATGACACTAAACAATTCACTTAACTTTTCTGTGCTTCAGTTTCTTCATCTAGGAATTAAGCTGATAATACTAGGGAATTAACTCATGAGGGGCATAAATGGGTTAATATTTACAATGCTTTAAATAGCGTCTATTAAACTATAAGCTCTATTTAAAGTTCTACTTATTTAAGAAAATGTTATGGTTTGTGTCTGGGTGTCCCACCAAAGACATATACAGTCCTGGGGTGGGCTTTTAGAGTTTTTGATTGATTCATGGGTGTGACTGCTACACCTACCCTGGGGCAGATAGTTTGCATACATAAGGGAGAGAAAGGCTGCTTACTGCCACTCCATCCTTGTGTGCTTGTTGCTTTCCTGTCTTCTGTGGCCATGAACTGTTGCCCGCTGACACGTGCCACTCTGCCTTGGAGCCAGCCAAGTATGGACTGAAACCTCTATAAACTGACAAACTGTGAGCTAAAGAAACTTTCCTTCCTTAATTTTGGGCATTGGGTACTTTGTCTCAGTAAGGAGAGAAAAGTAATGCAGACAGAAAACTAGATCATTTCAGGGAAACTTATCATTTTGGGAAACTCTAGCCCAAGCATCACAGTCGTTAGTTAAGGACAATGAATAAGGCTCGAAGCAGAGAGATTTAGAGTAACAAAAGCAAAAAATGCCAGTATCTGTAAGTCACACAGAACAGTGGCCTAAGGTGAAGTCTGAAATAGCAGGGAGTGGTCTGTTACCACTACTTCCTCTTCCAACTTGCTGCATATCCTAGGGGCAAAGGATGAGGTTAGTTCAAGAGTTCTCTTGTTCTGCTGCTTCCAGTTGTATTTGGCAAGTAAGGACTCCTGATAAGAGTTGAGAGAAAGAAACAGTGAAGCTGGAATACTTATTTTCTTAGCTCCTCCCATGAAAAATCATCTTGTGCTACTGGAATTCTTCAATCAAAAACTACACAATTGTCAAAGTGCTCCTTCTTCCAATATGTATCACTGTTTTTCTAGATGCGACTTTTGCCTCTTGAAGCTCCAGAATTTACCACTCTTTGTCCCCTCCCACAGTGACTAATCCTAGGATTCTCCCTGGCTCTATACCTCACTTAAACCTTTGCTAATTGATCTTTCATTAAATCCAGTGCAATTATCATTGTCATTTCTCATCTTCTGGCTCTGCAAAGGTTACAAGTAGTTATTACAAAATTTCTTTTAGATCTTGGGAGCACAGGTTGACACTATGGTGAAACCATATCATGTAAGAAACATAAAGAAGGACAGTCTCCTGAAATATCACTGCTCTGATGGATGAATTGGTAGTCCATTCCACATAGCACTCCATTGCAAAAGTAGCTGTCTTGGTTCCTTTTCTGTCGTGGCTGAGACAAAATACCCAAGGCCCAAAATGAAGGAAGGAAAGCTTTATTGAGCTTACAGTTTGTGAAGGTTTCAGTCCATACTCGGCTGGTTCTGAAGCAGAGTGGCACATGGCAGAGGGCAAACTGTTCATGGCAGCTGCACACAGCAAAAACAACCAGAGAAAAAGGGAGGAATGGCTGCAAGCAGCCACCTTTTCTTCCCTACATTGTAAACAACCTACCCCACCCAAGGGTTGTGAACCTCTCACACAATCTCCAGGCCCTCCTCTTCCATAGGCTCAGGATGTTTACAAAGGAAGTGTCCTAGCTTCCTCCTGAGTCACTCAGCTGAACCTCTAGATTCCCCAAGTTGACACAATGTATCAACCATAACAGTAGCCTTCCTAATAAATGGACAAAGGGATATACGGGCATCATGCAGAGATAGAAAGAACCATAGGTGAGCATGGCAGTACCTTGGTGTTGAATTTTGTGGCTAGTCCCTGGTAGATAATTTTTATAAGAGCTGACACACTGAAGAAGGCTAGATGGAAAAAAAGGAGAAAGCGGGTGGGAATCATTGGGTCTATGGACATGCAGGCATCATTCTCAGGGTTTCACAGAAACAGCTGTGGCAGAAACTTGAATTGTCTCTACAGAGAGGCAGAAGAGGCAAACAAGTGACTTCCCTCTATGGCTGTAACTCTCTGTTTATACTCCAGGAATTGTGGCTCAGGAAACTGGCCCTTACTAGAATTGAAATGCTTTTATATTTCCAGTACTTAGTATATTGCCCTACATACTGTTGCTAGTTAATACATATATTGGACAGAACTAATACAATTTTATTTAATAAATAATCACAGGTTTTAAATAAATTAATGTAAAAGGGAAATAAATGAAACACTGAGTATAAACCAATACACTTGTAGTAAAGATGCCATGCATTAAACAGTACCTCGTTGAACTTAACAATATTGATTTATTTTACCTAAATATGCAACTTCTAGAAAATGACACAAGTTCTGAAGGGAACAGATGTCGCTCTCTACCTTTCCGTTTAAACAGGACAGGGGATCACATTGTTACCTTTGAAAATGACCCCAGAATCTTGGAGTTTTCCACTGTGCTGGGGGGCTGGAAATGGTCTCCCGTCTTCATAAGAGGTAACAGCAATGACTGCGTGTCCCACAGCTCTCTGGGTCTCGCCACTTTGTGGACTGAAGCCCAGTAAGCGGTGACACATCTTGGGGGAATTCTTTGTTACAAATAGATTTTTCTTTGGACCAAGAAATAGCACAATGATGGCACTGCATCTACATCGCTGAACTTTCTGATCCTAAGTGGGGCTATTTTTGGCAGTTGAGACACTTCCTTTAATATGCTAGATCGCGATAAAGGTCTACTTTGCAGTTCAGGGAGGCTAAACAAGTCTCCACGCAAACTGCGTAAAATGTCTGATTTCAGCTAATTTGGCACTTGGCTCGTGACCCTTTTGTACTAAGCAGTCTCACTTTTTAAATAATCAGAATGTACAATGTACTGTGGCTCACTGAATTGCTTCATTCAACACATATTTATTATGTACCCAGGATGTACTAGCAGTCATTCTAGCTATGCAGCATACAGCGGTGACAGACAGAGCAATTCCTGTCAGCAGGGGTGTTTACAATTTAGTGAGGTCGACCAAGTTTATACGAAATAAGTACGTAACAGTAAGTAGATATAATAGAAGATCATAAGAACTAAGGAGATAAATAAAGCAACAGTAGGAAAAGAAATGAAGGTGAGAGGTTAAGTGGACTAGTGAGAAAGGCTCTCAGGGAGAAGGTGATGCTGTGAAGCAAGGTCTGAAGTCATTAGAGCCTGAACTACAGCCCAATCTGCATACATATAATTTGAGAAAGATCATTTGAGGCAGAGAGGTTAGTATGCATACCATAATGAGTTAAAAGCATGTCTGGCATTTTTAAGGAAAAGATGTTGGAACAGAATTACTAGAAGGAGAGAGTAGCAAGAGACAATGTCAAGGGTCAGGCTGCTGCAAATGGCATCGCAAGTTCCTGAGCAGGTACAGGGGCACAGTGCACATGTGCTTGGCCGGGGCTGAGCCGCACTGCTGAGGAGAGAGAATGGACGCAGACTTTTTAGCTCCGTATGTATCACTAAAAGGCGTTGGTATTTATTCTGAGGGAGATGAGGAGCTTCTAGAAATTTCTCAGCAGATACATAATACTATTCAATGTATCATTTAAGAAATTATTCAAGCTACTGAAAGATGGTAAGGAGGAATTCAGGAGGTAAGTAATAGGCTATGGAGACAACCTAGGTGCGAGGCAGTGACAGCTTGGACTACACAAGAACAAGGAGGCCAGGGAGAAAGTTTTGTTTCAGATATTCTGTGGAGGTGGAACCAACAGAATTTAGAGAGACTGAATATGGTACATGAAAGAAAGTGAACAGCCGGAAGGATGGAATTTGACCCAGTGAAACGGGAAAGTTAAAACTAAGGTTGGTTTTGGAGAGAAATGTAAGCATACACATTATATTTGAGATTAAATATCTAATCCTATATGTCAAGCAAGAAGTGCAATATAAGTTTAATGTGTAGAGAGAGAGACAGAGAGACACAGAGAGAAGCAGAGACAGCGAGAGCTCGGTGGAGATCTAAAGGTAGAAAGGTTGCCACATGCAGATTTTAGTACGAGGCCAGAAGAAGAGAAGACACCAAGAAAATATACTCGGAAAGAAGACTGGAGGTGAAATGCAAGATGCCGGGACTCTCCGTAAAATGTGAGTCTATTGAAGAAACTAATTTGGAAAGAAAGCTGAAGACAATGGGTCAGGTGCTGCCTACAAGTCCAGTTACATAAAGATGGAGACTTGTCCCCTGGGTTTAACACTGGATGTCAACTGAGTCCCTAGATCACAGCACGACCAAGGAGAAGCTCATCAAAGTGGGTTTAATATCACATGGCTCCTCATAAATGAGAAGCCTATAGTGAAAATAAAGAGAAAATAAAATATAGATGATAGGAAGTAGCAAGATAGGTCATTTTCAAAGGGGAGGGGATCAAGAAATGGGGGAAATAGGGGAGAGAGGAAAGAATGAAGGATAAAGGTAAAGGAAGGGGGTGCGCTCTGTACGTGCACTAAGTCCACATACTGAGTGCAGACATTATGTATTAGCCCAAAACGGGCTAATAAAGGAAAAAAAGTTAAAAAGCGAAACAATAAGAGCTGCTGAGTGAAAGTAGTATAATAAGTTTTAAGAAATTTTGCCATAAAAGGGAGTCTGAAAATGACGTAGCTAGAAGACAAAGTGACATAAGCAGAGGATTGTTTGAAGATAGGAAAACTGACAGTATTTTTTAGGGTGTGAAAAATAATTTAGAAGTGAGATGAATTGCTGGAATGGTTAAGGAGGGATTGGATTGAATGCAAATAGTTTGTCATTTACGTTACTAGTTCTCTTTGCTCATAATTTCCAAAGAGAGCCAGTTGGTGTGTTCTCACGTGATGCCAGTCCTCGATTTTTATTTACATCACTGTTAAAATATTTACGGTATCCTTTATATGCAATATTTCACACTAAATGGTTCTTCTGATCATTTAAGTTCTGGCTAATATTATAATCTTTTTATCACTTCTGTACAAATCTTTACATTTCAAATTAAAATTGTAACTATTATTTTATTTCCATTTTGCTATTGTCATGTCAAAGTGGCAGCTAAAGTAATAGGAACATGTCAATTTTCTCATGATTGATTTTCTTCTGTCAAGTGGAAAGCTAATCACACACTGAGAAGGGCTGGGACCACACGTGCAGTAGCTGGAGGAAAGAGAAGGTGTCTCAACAGTGGCCCGCGGAAGTAAGATTATCAGCACAAAAAGGATTTGAAGTGCAATGTCTTCGCAGGGCAGTTAAGCGGGGTCCTGGCCAGACTCAGGTTCAGGATGCAGGCATAGACCAGGTGGAGATTTGGATTTGCCTGGGTTGTGGCTTTCTAGGAAAGTAAGGTGAAATGGGTGGTGTGAGGGAGCTCAGGGGGTGCACAGGACAGAGTTTCTGGCCACTGGTTCCTGAAATAAGCTGGATAAGCAGGAAATTATTGCCGACAGAAAGTGGGGCAACAGAGACATGGTGGTGTAAGATCCCAGGAATCCTGTGTAAATCAGGCACATTGAAAAGGTTCTATTGGAAGCTGGCTACAGTGCACTTCATTTTCTGACTTTGAACACATTTCCAAACTTTTTTGGATATCTCTAGTGTTATGCAGCTTGTGGGTTTGAATTATTAATTTAAAAGCATCACTTTGAAGAAGTAGGAGATTTGCATAAACTATTACTATTTTCTCTTAGCAATGAAATACTTTCCTAATATTATTTTTGAGTCAAGTTAAGATTTCCCTTAGGAGCCATTCTCCCCTTTAATGTCAGCTTAACACATTTATGGGAAATGCTCTAAACATTTGGCATATTCCTGAGCCCTCCTTCTGGTTGTCACTTCCCACCCCACCCCCAAAATACAAGGTGTTATTACATTTTCTCCTTCTATGACATCCTGTGCTGCTCCACGTTAAAATAATTCACATCTGTGACTGTTTGCAATTTTGTGAAACTTTTCTACAATGTGAAACAGGGTTAAATTTCATCACACAAAGTAAGTTTGTGTTATTAGTTGGTACTTACATATTCAAAGGAATTAAACAATAATTATCTTCAGTTGAGCAAAAAGCTATACAGATTATTAAATTATTTTTCTGTAGACATGTTCACATGTTTCAAACTAAAACCACAGTGAATTATTACATTCCCATTTCACTTTCATCACACTGGTGTTATATTGGTGGTACTGGGGATCAAACTCAGGACCTTGCCCTTGCCAGGCAGGCACTTATTCCACTCAGCTATATCCCCAGCCCCCTCAGTGGTATTATATTGGAAATTATACACTGCTATAGTCCACACCAGCACCTCAATGATATATTATGACCCAGCATTAACTCTGCTGCCTGTCAGCGTGTTTGGAAACAATTTCTCATCTTCTCATATTGCTCAAGTTAGTGCAGAAACAACCACAGGGAGCTGAAGTATAAGTAATAAAAACAATAACCGTGGAATGAACAGAATGCTTAGCCACAGTAGATAAAGTATAAAAACATGTCAAGCTAAAGGAATATTTTAAGCTGAAAAAGGTGTGTGTGTGTGTGTGTGTGTGTGTGTGTGTGTGTGCATGTGTCCATGTGCATGCATGCGTGTGTGCATATGAGATAGAAAGTAACATTTCAAGAAACTATCTGAATGAGTATACTCAGCACAGAAGGAGTTAAATAATAATGAACTCTTGATTATTCCATGGTCGTTTTGTAATTAAAATCAAATCTAATTATTGAAATTAAAATTCATGAGTGAGAGTTAATTATGGTATTATCAGCCATTGTAAGAACATGATCACCAAACTGCCATCTAATTATTGATTGATAATTATGCATAGAATCTCACTATCAACACTTCTTAAAAATTATGGGCCCATGTTTCAGGGTATTTGTTACATATTTCTGTGGAATGTTTATCAGTCCTAGAAAATGGGAGCAATTTATATGGAGGCAAATTTCAAATAACCTAAGTCAAAAAATATAAACAGAGTAGTCTGTTAGGGATCAGACTCAACCCCTGTACCAGAAAAGCAACAACAGCAACAAAACTTACTGCATAATAAAGAGAAAGTTCTTGTTTGTTCTTTGTTTTTCTTTTCCTTTTTTCCTGGCAATGGGAAATCTAAAGGCTGTGGACACCTTTAACCTTCTTTCCAAATCTTTTCCACAAAAACCGTATTACAACTTCTGCCTAATCTGATTGGCTAGCACTGTTAAATGCTCACCACTTGAAATAAAAGCTGAGAAGTTCAGTATTCATTAGTTGGACATTTTGACTCTACAAGCAAATTTTGTCATTTAGTAAAGAAAGTGTAAAAATAGCAGTTACATATGAATTTTGAAGAAGTGAACAAAGGCTAAAGATACCTGGCCCTAAAATGAAAATTCAGAAATAAGAAAAATCCTCAAATGCCCTGTTGTTAGACAACCCCCTTTCCAATCTTAACCTTATGTATAAATGACATATAAAAATAAATATTTTAGAGAGTTATTGGAGAACAACAAATTCTAATACTTGAATTAATAGGACGTAACATATTCTCTTGTGGGAGCAGAATATGGAATATTGATATTTCCAGTGGTAACAAAGAATATTAACACAGCTGGGCTTAGCATAGTTGAGGCCTTAGCCCTGGGGGTGTGAATCTATGGCATATGTTGTCATGCATAAGCTCCTTTTAGAGATTAATCAAGCTAAGAACTATTGAAAATGAATTTACGTTCTGAAAAGTTCATATATCTAAGGGCACATTAGGTCAGTGGTATTCACTAAAGATTATATAATAATTAGGGATTCTTAAAATACTGTTTGTCATTTCAATTTGATATATTTCTTCTGAATAATTGTGAGTGTGGGTTAAGGTTTTATAAATGTTTGCCAGAAGTATATGCCTCCGTCACGTTTTTCCTACTTCTTTTATTTTTTAAAATCTATTCTTAGCACACTAAACCTACAAGACAGACTGCACACTGAATCCCTCAGGTAGTGGTTTGTTGTAGGTTGTTGTTAACTGACCTATATTTGATTGGAAGCCTGTTCTGCGTCACTCTGCTACTTCTGTTCAAGTGTTTCTCTTCTTCCTATGCAACTGGTTATTTTCCATATGCATCACCGCAAAGGCCTATCTTGCTTTTAAAATTTCTTCCTCTGATGATTAGCCAGTATCTGGCCAGTATGTAGCTCTACTGGGGCTCTACTGTGTTGGGTACATTTCTTTTAAGAACTTGAAACACCCTTTTAGCACACCTACCCCACCTACCACGGAAGTGAAAATCCCTGAGTGTACACGCTGTCTTACTCATCTCTGCATCCCTGAGGTCAAGAGAAATGCCTGTCAGGCAATGCGTGTTCATTAACTGTCTTTTGAAGAAAGGGAGGAAGAAACGAGAGAAAGTTAGGAAAGAGAAGAGACAGAGGAGCTGCGGGGGAGTAAATCTCACTCGGGTACATATGAAGGTGCTGAGTTTTAAATAGAAATACTTCCAAGTTTCAGGTGGTTGCAAGCACATAAATCAACTCTCCTTTTCATCTCTTTGTTTATAAACACAACTTTTCTCAACAGTGCTTCTTTTCTTTGGAATGTTAGGTAAGATACTAGTTTATTTTTATCAGTACAAATGTATGACTACCTTCAGTGGTGAATTGTGGGTAGCTGGAGAAATGAAAAGCCAATTAGACGTCCAGTTTCTGTTTCCAACTTGAATATCACATAACCCTGAAACTGTCACTTCACTCTCTTATGCATCTTAATCTCTTATTACAAAATGCATGATCCCAGGCTTCTTGAAGAAATATAAGGAAAATGGTCATATCTTGATGACGGTGTTGGTGGTGACTTGTATGCCAGTCACTCTGGTCAGCATTATACCAACATAAACGTGCACACACAGAGTCTAAATCTCACAGTCACCTCGAAGGTAGAAAATACGGTTTCATTTTCTTCAGAGGAACACAAATTTTTCTTTACTTGTGCATTTTCTGTTGTTCTATATAATTTAAATGAAATTTAAAAGGTGGAGAAGGTACTACTTTTCTTTAAAGTGAATAAGTTAAATATCACCTACTTCAACCCCTTACCAGCTTATGTCAGAGGTGGGAACTTCTGTTGCAATCATTTCATGTATCAACACTTGAAGAGAACTGGAACCCCTTGAGTGAACCTTAAAGATACGGCTTTAGACAGAGCTAAAAGAACGATTTTCAATGCTTTTTGCTTACCAAAAATAATGGCAATAAAGTACCCAAAAAAGACAGATGCAAGCATTGTTTGATTTACATTAATGGATCTTGAATGATAGAAATTGTTTGTTTCCTTCAATCGTTGCTTTCCAATATTTAGGTATATTTTAGAGGTGGCATTTATTCCTTTGAGGTTAAACAAGTTTGGAAATAAAAAACTACTTGATAGGAAAATGATGCTTCAGTTCAAATAGGAATCTGTGAAATGGGCCTGGGTCTTCTATTGTCCTTTGTGAGGAAAATCAAAGAGATAAATATGAATTATAGAGATTTTCTGTTTAAAGCAAATGCTTTCCTTTACCTGACAATACCAGATCAACAAGTCAAGGACTTGCCATGGTATAAACATGACAAGAAGAGCCACTTTTCTCTAAATCTATTGCTGAGCAGCATGAATATTAATAGCTAATGAAATACCAATTCTAATTTGCAAGTAAAAGTTCAAGCTATCCTTCATGTTGTAAATTTGAGAAAGTTGGAATTGATGAGAATCTTGGAGACTTCTTGAACAAGCTTTCCCAAAATATTATTAAACAATATCATCCTACTTGAAAAAAGGGTGAAAAAAGCTTATGTATTGTCAGTGGGTAGATGAAAGGAGAAATATAAATATTTTCTCTTACTTCTTAGTGTATAATCACTATGCATGTACACACCTCAGGTTTTTATATTGATACCCTAAGCCATACCATATGCTTCTTTCAATATAGAAAGGCCTATAAGTTCTTCACCCGTGGAAACATGTAGTGTTTTTCAAAACTTTCTTGTGATGCTTAGTAAACATTTATTAAGTTAAAAGTAGCATTTGGGGATGCTGTCTGCTCAGAAGGTTAAAACAATAAATCACTCAAATGATGAAACTTTCACTGACCAGTGTATAACTCGTTTACTGGAGTGCAGTACACTATTTCATATTAGCAAAAGCAAGAGGCTGAGTATGTAGGCACAGAATCCCAACAATGCTGAATGAAACAAAAGCATATCAACATGAAAATATAGACATGATAGGCAATATAATGAAAACAGAATACGATAAGTTGTGTGTATCAAAACTGTTTTGTATACTATATGATATAAAAATTTATGCATATTTAACAAAGATCAAAACTAATTAACAGACATAATGAAGCGTTCTCTCTACTGATCACATGCTTACATAAAATATTTTAAACTGTTATAAAATGCCATCTATAAGTAAGTGCTCTGTATGCAGTAACAATATCATTTAACTGTTCGTATAAATAAGCTTCCAAGTGACTGGCTGATGTTCCATAATCTTCGCACTGTGGTTTTATTTTCTTTCTTCCTAAGGTCATTTCACTTATCATAGGTTTCCAATAAACAGAATCAACTGTATTCGAGATCAGGCACAGATTTTGTTTTCTAAACATTTTACCAATTTTCACTGCTCTCTATTTTAGGGAAATGCCATTAGTATTTGATTGCATTATTTATTACTTTTTCAAACTTAAAAATACTTATTTTGCCTATTCTGTTTTATGATTTAAAAATGCTTCTACAAAAAATGGACAAAACAGATTTATTATACAAAATATTTTCAAAACCACAGTGGGTTTTATTTGAATTGCCAATCTAGGAATTCTAGTGTAGCTGAGGAGATAATCAGCAATTGTCCGTACATTTCTACTGCAGGTCTTAAAAGTAAAAGTAGGATAGCACCCTTGGTACAGAAAATTAAGATCATGGATTACGGATTGAGATATGTTACAGTTGGATAAAATATGTTACCCCCAAGGTTCATGTACCAAGAGGAGGAATTTTCAGAAAGACCTTGAGGTGGTTAGTAGCATCAGTGGAGTAAATCCTCAATGAGCTGGTGGCTTCACGGGCTGTTTAGCTCCAGGAATAGTTGAAGTCTTAGGTCACGGAGTGTAGACCTGGAAGGGTCTGTCCTACCCCTTGGCTGACTCCTCTCTTTCCACTTTGTGACTGCTTTCAGGTGAGTGGCTCTCCTCTGTGCTGCTCCCTGCCCTGACATTTCTGGCCTTCCCCTGGGCCTGGAGGTAGCAGAGCAGGTAATCGAATGTGGGATCTTCTGAAACCCTGAGCTCAAATCAGTCTTTCCTCCTTTGAGTTGTTTTCTGTGGGCAGTTTGTCACAACAATAAAATCTGACTAACAAAAAATATATCAGAAAGTGAATGTTTTTCACATTTTGAGACCAAAGAAAAGATGAGCATGAAGAAAAGTAATTACTTTTGATTAAAAAAGAGGAAAATAGGACTAGAGGTCCCATTTGACCAAGCTATTCCCCTTCTTTTAGTCTTTGCAAAAGAATTAAAAGCATCTTATCACAGCAGTACACACATACTCATATTTATAGTGGCACAGTTTATAATAGCTCAATCTTGGGAACAGTACAATGACTATCAGCTGATAAATGGCTAAAAGATGTGTGTTTTTTATACAATGAAGTACCACTCAGCCATAAAGAAGGATAAACTTGAGACATTTATAGTTAAATGGATGGACTTTGAGACCATACTCTTAAGTGGAGTAAATTGGACACACATGTAAACATCACACTGTTGCCCTGGTGTAAAACACTGAAAGTGTAAATAAGAACCAAGATGTATATTAGATATTGCAAAACAGGAAGAAATTGTTGAAAGGGAAGGAAAATGGGGGGGGGAGGAAAGGAGAAAGGAAGGAAGGGAAGAGAAAAAATAAGGATAAGTGGGAATAAAGATTTATAAATAAGGACAGGAAGGGGTAGAAGAGATCAAGGGAAATGGGAAAAAAGCAGAAATCAAGTGAATGTGTTCATTATTTATATCTAAGTTATACCACGAAATTTAATTTAACAAAGAAAAGAGGCAAAAGTTGTAGTTTCTCAATCCTTTTTTGTAGTACTGGAAAGATTAAACTTTTGAAAGGATATAAGATGGTATGGTTAAAAGGTATTATTTAATCCTGTATTTTCTAGTATTTTCTTTAAGGGGCAAGCATGATGTGGGAATGGGAAGGAAGGACGTTCTCTCCCAAATTGCAGAACCACGGAACCCAAATAAAGGTAGGTCAGTAATCATATGTAAGAAGAGTGGGGGAACCTTGGAGCTCAAAGCTGGGATCAATAAATCAGAGGAAAGAACATAGTAAAATCCAGACAACAAGGAAGATGGTAGCCATCAAGGGTAAGCAACGTGAAGAGGACACCCTGAAGAGATTCAAGAATCAGTCATTAAAAGTAGTAGATGGTCACTTATTGCCTCGGAAATATAGGGACAGCTGCTAGGGCCTTGTGGCCTATCCTGAAGTAGCATGAATGTGTATAAACAAAATATCACAAGATCTATATTACATGTTACCAAGATCACCATAGTTTCCATGTTGAGAGTAGATTCAAGAAGACCAAGAATGAAATCACTGAGGAAACTACTGTCATAAATTACACATGCGATAAAGATGGTAGGGTCTGGGCCTGGTGAAGGGCACCTATAATTCCAGCACTCTGAAGAAGTGCAGCCTAAGCAACTTCATGATTCAGTGAAAACTTGTCTCAAAATAAAAATGAAAAAGTGCAAAGGCCTTGAATTTAATACCCAGCACTACACACACACACACGCACACGCACACGCACACGCACATGCACACTGAGAGAATCCAGAATTCTGGAGTGATTGTGCATGCAGTTTTTCTGTAGACCTCCCTGTGAAACAACTATAATTCATGAAAATTATTTTTAAGCAACTACTAAAGTATCTGTAAAACAAGTGAAGGACGTTGAGCAAATGAATGCAAAAAAAGTAAAATCTACCAAAATGGATTTCAGAAAGTAGTGGTTGCACCACGATTTGCTCCTTTCCCTACCTTCCCTGTTTAGAGAGATGGAGTCCTTCTGTCAGGTGAGCATAGCCCAGGCCACAGGGTTTCCTGTCTCCCTAGCTCCAGTCTGTGCGTACAGTTGCTGCCTGGAGCGACAGTACGCAATTATCACCCCCCAGTAGCAATCGGAAGATCCAGAGCTTTCTTCCCTATTCCCCTCTCATGACAATAGTTGTAATCCACGAACAGCAGGTTAAGAATACCTGGGCTTTCAGGTGCCTTTGCCTCCTATCGGTTCTAGAGCGGTGATTCCACATTAAGACGCAAATTCAGAAGATTGAAGCTACAGTCCCATTCCAGCACCCGTTCCATACATCTAGGTTGACTTTGACGGAAGCAGACAACCCTGGAGTCTGAGCAGCAGAGACTTTGTGCAGGTGGAGAAACAGATCCTAAGAAGAGAGAGCTCCGCATTCTCCCCACTGACCGAGCGACAGCGTTGGAGACAGTGTGGAGAAGTTCAAAGTCCGTGGAGACTGTCCTGCGCAGCACTTAAGGAGGTGGCTGCTGTTACCTCATTACAGTGAACAAAACGCTAATTGTAGGGGGCAGACAAGCGGGCAGAGAGGAAGAGCACGCCCGACACAGCAAAGAACATCTTTGCAAAGAGGAAAAGGATGGGCAATCAACACCCAAAGGTGCTGTCTCAGCAGCAGGTCGAGCAGGCAGTAAATAGCAGAGGCGCATGCCTCATTAGCTTTATGCCAGAGGCAGTCAGGGTGTTAGGGAGACATCCAGCAAACTTTTGTGCTACCACCGCAGTCTTCCTCAAGGGACCGTGCTCTCTCTGAGAAGCTGCACACAGAAGGAAAAATGTCCTCACTTGCATTGTCCAGGCATATCGTTAAACTGAGAAATAAATGAATAAAACTGCACTCTGCAGATAAGAAGAGAAGATCAGTGTCAAGAGTACTATAAATATTACCTAAAGTGCTCAGTTTCAAAAAATCACAAGATATAAAAATAGCACAGTGTAATCAATAGAACACAAAGCAAGCGATAGACACTGCCTTCAAAGAGAGCAAGTGTCCAACTTAACAGAGAGCTCAAATGCAATAAAAGAAGCAGAGTAAACCACGAGTAAAGGCACAGGAGAAGACACGCTAATATTTCATCAAATGGAGGAAGTCAGTAAAAGATAGAAACCACTAAAAGAAACTACTAAGGAGGAATTTTGTAGTTGAAAAGTACAATGATTGAGATGAAAAGAAAATTACTAGCGGGCTCAAAAGGAGATCTGAATGGCAAAAAGAAGTCAACAAATTTGAAGATATATTAATGAAGATTGTGAAATCTAAAGAACAGAGAAAAAAGAAGTTGATTGTGAAAAAAAGACAAGAAACTAGAAATTTGAGGACATTCTTAAATGTAATATGCAATACAAGAATCAGAAAGAGGGAAAGAGAAAGGTATCAATGGTATTTGATGAAATAGTGCCTTAAAACTTGTGAAATTTGATAAAATGGTCATTTATCCACATATTCTAAAAATCCAGTAAATTTTAAATAAAATAAATACAAAGGAAAGCAAACATATCATAGTAAAAATATTGAAAGCTAAAGGTAATTAGAAAACCTTGTAAATAGCAGGTGCAAACCAGTTAATCATAGTCCAGGGAAACACAAGATCAAAACTTAAATTCTCTTCAGAAACCATGGAGGGCAGTGTAATGGTTGATACATTGTGTCAGATTGAGAAGCTCGGAAGTGTAACTAAGCCACTCAGCGGGAGCGGGGGCAGGGCGCTCACTTTGTAAACATCCTCCTCCAGGATAAGAGATAAGAGCCGGCCTGGAGAAGGTGTGAGTGGCACACCTGGCTAGGCGTGGGATAGCTTGCCTAAGATGTACGAGGAAACAGGCTTGTTTTGCCCCTCTGCCCTTGTTGCTTTGCTGTTTTCTGCGGCCATGAACTGTTGCCCCTGTGCCATGCTACCTTGCCTCGGAGCCTACTGATTATGGACTGAAATCGCTACAAATAGTGAGGTAAATAAACCTTTTGCTCTTTCATCTGGGTGGCAGGTATTTTGTCCCAGCAATGAGAGAAAAGTAACCAAGCCAGCCAGGAAGAAGGGAGAAACTACACTCAAAGTGGCAGAGAATACAGTGGTGCGGTGACCGGGGCGGCACAGTGTGTAATCCCGAGTCTGAGAGGATGAAGAAGGACGATTCAGGGGCAGCCTGGACTGCCGGTGGCAAGGCCCTGCCTCGGGCAGCAGGCGGCCGGAGGGAGGGACAGTCATCTTCCCCCTAGAAAAACTACCTTGTAAATTGCAAGTGAAATAAACAGTCCAAAATATATCAAAACTTAGGTCTGAAGAGAAATAATAAAAGAAATTCTTCAGGCTAAAAACAAATACCCTGCAGAGTAATGTGACTCTACACAAAGAAACAAAGAATGTTGGTAAAATTACTTTGCAATTATAGAACACAGCTGATTTTAAAAGTATTCGTATAAACCGCTCTTACAGAATGTATAATTAGGCCTATATTGCACAGAAATGCTACACGAAAGAGGCAGAAAAGCTGTACTGAAGCAGGGGGATAAGAGATGAGAACTCAAAACTATGCAAACAATGGCACGTAGGGAACTGGCATGTAAGAAGGTCGGCAGAGAAACCCTATATACGTACTCTGGATTTGTAAATTTGGGTTTCTAAGATGCAAAATTGAGTGATGTATTAAATCTAACAGTGCCTTGCTGGATTTCCAATGTATGTAGGTATTGCACGCATGACAGTCATAGCAGAGAAAGAGAGAGATTGCCATGAAAAAGTGATGCTTCCGTATTTTACTAGGTTATGTAAGTATACATTTGAAGTAGAGCCAGGTGTAGCGGCACACATTTCTAATCCCAGCCACAAGAAGAAAAATTTCAAAAGCATCCCTGAAATATCTTCCTTAAGAAGTGGAAAAAAGAAGAAAGAATTAAATAGAACACAGTCAAGCAGAAACGAATAATAAAAATTAGAACAGGAATTTAATAAAAGAGAGAACAGAAAGTAATAGAGAAAAATCAGCCCAACAAAAATTTTGATTTTTGCAAAGATCGTAAGAACTGACCAATTTCTGTATAGTCTAAAGAACATTAACAAGAAAAGCAGGCTCAAAATGACAGAATTAGAAGCGAAAATAGTGGCAACATTACCGACCTTGTAAGATTAAAGTTTCCACAAAGGGGTGTTTTGGACACTGAGTGCCAAAAATTTAGACAGATGGAAAGGATTATTCATACCAACACATGGAGCACTAACAATTATTTCAGTAGGAATAAAAAAATCTGAAGTTTTATAATAATCAAACTGATTAACTTAATTTGAGGTATTAACCTCAAATACAGGGCAGGAGCAGCTTCATTGGTGAGTTCCACTGAACATGTAATGATGAATTAATACCAGTAATTCACATATTACCCCTCCAAATGGAAGAGGAGACACTATTATTAACTAATTCTGAAGACAGTATTGCCTTGACAATAGAATTAGATAAAGGTATTTATTAAAAGAATGAAAGTCTAGATCAGCATCTGTAGGAATGCCACATACTGCTTAATAATGACTGCATGTGTAAGAAGTGTGTTGTCAGGAGATCTCCCTGTTGCATAAACATAGTGTACACTTGCACAAACAAAATGGCTGGAACACACTTGATGGGACTGTCCTCATACATGCATACTGTCATTGGCCAAAATGTTTTACATTACTGTATATGCAAAATACTCAAGAAAGTAGGAGTAATCAGGTTCCTCAAGATAAAAGCAAATTCATCATAATTGAGATTATTCCAAGAATGCAGAGTTAAAAATAATGAGTCCAGCAAATTTTAAGTTTTTAAGACCTGTCATCACTATCTATCTATCTATCTACCTATCTATCTATCTATCTATCTATCTATCATTAATCTACCTGTATGTCAATTGTACTTCTTTCCAAAAAAATGAGCAATGTGAAAATAAAAGACAACAATTCTAGAGATTGTAGGTGTAGATAAATAGTGAGGGTTTAGCACACAAGAGGCTCTGAGTTCAATCCCCAACACGAAATTTCAAACAAGAATTCTATTCATACCAATATCAAAAATGAAATATTGAAGTATATTTAGTAAAGTATAACATAGATTTTGAAAATTATAAAATATTTTAATTTTTTGAGGTAAAGAAATCCCAAATCAGTGGAAAGAGTAATTCATGGAATTGAAAGTAATTCATGGATATGAAAGCTTAATATCAACATGGTGATATTTCCCAAACTGATCTAAAGATCCAATGCTGTCACTGTCAAAATCCCCACTGGTTATTGGACAAAAGTTGAAAAATTATTTGTGAAATTTAAATCAGTCATAGTAGTTAAAATAATATTGAAAACAAGGAAGGAATTCACACCCACTGGGATGCCGATATTAAGGTGGCAAAGGAAGGAATTGGTGCACTGCTGGTGGGACTGAAAATGGTGTCCACAGTATGGAAAAAGTGTAGCAATTCCTCAAACTATTAAACATAGAATTACTGCAGGAGCTAGCAACTGTTCTCTGGGTAGATAGTAGAGAGAAAAATTTATACATAAATCTTCATTGTAGCATTGTAAATAATGGCCAAAAGATAGGAACAAACCAATGCCATCAATTGAAGAATAGATAACTAAAATACGTTGTAGTTATACCGCAGAATAGTATTTGGCAATAAAACAGAGTGAGGTGCTGATAAATCTTATACCATATATGAACCTCAAACATACCATGATAAGTAAAAAGAAAAAGCCAGTCTCAAATGGCCCATGTACTGGATGATGTCGTCTATGCTAAGCGCCCAGAATAAGCAAGTGTATAACAACAAAAAGTGTAATAGTGATTTTCCAGGGCTGAGGCATTGGGGAGTGACCCCAAATGAGTACAGGTGCTTTTAGAGATGGTTCACATGTTCTAAAATTGTGGTGAAATTCATAGATCTGTAAGTACAGTAAAAGCTATCGAGCTTTATAATTTGTAAGGGAACATTATATAATATGCTAGTATTTGTATCAATAAAGCTTCTAAAAAGTGATATTATGGTCACTTGGATAAGGAGACACGAAGGATTTGGCAAGAAGCATTAGATGAATGGAACATTTTTGGCCAAAAAGGATATAACTATCTTTAAGTTGGAGGATAAATGTTAAATTTTAGTTTATCTTCAAATATTTTAAAGATTAATAAAAGAAAGGATCTGTTATACAGTTTCTCTAAATTTATTTCTATTTATTTACACAAGATAGGCAGTTACTTATAATGACTTGCAATGATTTCCACCTCCTTGGGTTTGCTTTCTTCTTTACTTTCCCTTCCGCTGACTGTGAGCTAAACCTAGTGATTGGCTTCTTATGAACAGTGCATGACAAAAGTGATGGTATATCACCTCTGATACTCTGTGGCTGGGGTGTGAACTGACCTCTTTCCCTCTGTCTGTTTTCCCTCCCTCTCTGTCTCTCTGTCTCCCCTCTGTCTCAGTCTCTCCCTCTCTCTCCCTCCCCTGCCCTCATTTCTCCTGATGATGCTAATGACCGTGTGGGGATCTGTCCTCTGGATCGCACACATGGCCAATCCAGACAACACCTGGTGGGGAATACTCTGTGCGGAACTGAGCATAGCTAATACCCAGGTGAGCTGGGTTGTGGGTCCGTCCTTTAGGGGGGCCCAGAAATGACTGCACCTCACCTGACACGTTGATGGAAGACCTATGAGATCCTGAACTACAGGGTCCAGTTTTAGTCCTGCTCAGCTTTCTGACCTACGCAGACTGTACATGGTTAATGTGCATTTTAGATACTCAAGTTTTGGATAGTTTCTTATGAAGCAATAATATATAACTAATCTATTTAATTTCTGAAGTCATTTACATAGATATTTATATTTGTAAATATGCATTCCACAGAATTCCTTAAAATCTCATACCATTGGTAAAATGTTTATTATTTTCTAGCAGTGAGAATATTTAACATGATATTTATCTTGCTGGCAAATTTTTAAGAGCACAGCATGCTATAGTTGACTCTAGGAACAATGTTGTATGGCAGATCTCTGGAATACATCCCTCTTGCTAGACTGACCCTTTACATAGCATGACTAGTAATTCCTCATTTCACCTTCCTTCCAGCCCGTCAACCACCTTTCCACTCTGATTCTTTGGACTTGACTATTTCAGACAACGCATGTAAATGAAATCATGCAGCATTTGTCTTTGTCTGTTTAGTTTATTTAATGCGTACTATTCTCCAGGTTCATCTAGATGGTCACACATTGCACAATTTTCCTCTCTTTCTCTCTGCCTTGATGCTTCTGGTTTTATTGTTATTTAATAATTTGAATAATAATACATGTAGATATGAATCACTCTTTCAGGGTAAATGTTGGGTTATTTATCCTTCAAATACCCTTCATTATTTGACCCATTGTGAACTTGGTTTAAATCACAGTAATTCTGTTTATAGTTAATTTTAATGTAAATATCATTAGCTTTTCTAGACTCATTAGCTTTATATCCTATTAGTTTCAGTCATCAGTCTTTTCACATCTGGTGTGTGTTATACAGCGTAATACCGTTTCCCACATAGTCCAGTCGCCAGGAGGCCTTGCAGACCTTGGTGTGCAACACTCTCCGGCTCATCTCATTGTGTCATTAATTCCACTAACACGTTCTTTATATTTCCTTTAATATGACATGGACATGGCTGGTTGGATATGCCCTTTATTATGACACATAAGCGTTTCCTTTAGTTGCTTTTCAACATGTTTGTGCTTTTATGAGGACAATTTAAATGCTAGCACACTTCATGAATATCGTATCTAATTATAGAAAGTCATACAGAGTTCACAAATAGGTGGAACTTTTTAAGCAGACGTTAGAAACTTGTCCTTTGATTGTATAAATCTTCATTTTCTTAAGTAATCAAGAAGATGCATTTGCTACTGGATAAACTATGAAGAAAATTTACATCATCACTGAGTAAGTCAACACTGAAAACAAAAGCCCTTTGACCTCTCAGGATGGCTTACAGTCTTCCCATAGTAGCGGGCTTAGCAGACCCCCGGGCTTGAAATATTTAATGGGCACGTATGTAAAGCCTCAGACAAGCAGAACAGTTTCTTTTTTTTGCTGTTTTCATAAGTCTATTATGGGATAAAAATTTATTTATATCAATCAGGTTAATGCTACAGCTGCTATTCTTTGTGTAACTGAAACGAAAATAGAGGTGAAATCTGGAATCATTTGGTCACTTTTTCATTAACTGCTTTGATATTGGATGATGTTTTAGTTTTCTTCATCTTTTTATCTATTGTCATCTTTGAAACTTTGCTTATGTTTATTGAGATGCTTATGGAACTTAATGGCAGCAATGATATATGATTTTATTAAATGAAAAAGGATGAAAACATATTTTTCTGCACTCTTCTACCATAGTAAGTAAGGTGTATTGTTGTTACCAAACCTGGACTGACCCTTTGTCACTGGATGAATGCCTTTTATGCAGACACACACAGACACAGCATATACAGTCATGGATTAAGCATATCTGAGCAGATTCAGACTTCTACTACTTACATGTATGTGCTCACAAATTAAGCATGTACATACATGCAAACCTATGCATTATGCACAGGCATGCATATATCCGTACACATATATTCATACTACATATATGTGTGTGCATGGATTAAGCAATGACCATGCTTTACATTAATAGAGCCTCTTCCAAAATGATGAAAAATTAATGAAACAGTCTTCAGCCTGTTACTTTCATGATTTATAAACATTATACCATAGCAAGTGAACTGTATACAGAAATAATTCAGAGAAATTCCATAAATAAAGCCATACTAGGTTGGGTCCTTTGAACCATTTAAAAATACCAATACTGAGCTATTACTATGTTATTTGAACTATTCTTGGAATAGTTATGAGAACAATTGTGCTTTTAAACCTGATAATCCCTCTGTTATTCAAGACCATGCCAAAAAATAGTAAAGAAGACAGGAGAGCACTAAAACAACACAAAACAAAAATGAGAGATTTAAGTGCTTTGGTTTTTAGCCATGTAAATTCTCGTGTAGCTTCAATATCATTTTCCATAGTTGTTTCAGTTGCAACAAGATAAGCATTTCAAGATGTTCGCTCTAAATTTGTGGACTCATGTTGTGAGTGATCACAGAATATTAAAGCTGGAATGGATCAGTGGCATTATCTGCTGCAGTGCTTTTGGTTGGCAGATGAGTTGATGTAAATTAATTATCCAAAAACTCTGTAGGGTGGAGAGTGAGAATCAGAAAAAGGAGCTGTTACTTCAGGGGAGCAAAGTGCAACCTGAAGACAGCAAGCAAGTCGTCATCTTTGTTAGAACTCGTTACCAGCTGTGGGCGCTCATAGTTAGCCTGCCAATACCTCATGCAGTGCCTTCTGCTGTCCTATCCTCATACTGCTGAAGGCTTTATAGTGTCACCTGTAGGTGAAGAGATAATAATTTAATAAGGGAGAAATATATTTCTTGGCTCTCTGGACGGGACACATATTGTCAATTATGTTGACAGTAAGGGTAGGGTTCTGAATGTCACTGCCGGAGAAATCCTGAGTTTACTGAGCTGAACTCTAGAAAGAAAAGGACACTGTCATTTTAGTACCTGTGCTTAACAGATTTCACTTTAGTATTTTGACTGTGCAACACATAAGATCTTTTTTTTTTTACAAAATATATTTGCAAGCAAAAGTCTAGCTTCTAGCCACGCTGACTAAACAAATGTAATTGCTCTGAATGGACTGTAAATAGCTTTCAACATTTCTGTACAAAGCAATTACATGTGAGTCTTTCCCAAGCTCTCAGCGTGGCTTTTAAAAAAAGAAATTACACAAACAGGTGAAATCAGCCATCATGAAATACAACCGGCAAGCCTGAAAAGCAAGATTCCAGAGCATTAGTGGAGTATGCGAGGCTTAAACCAAGTCATACACAAGTTTTGTTTTCAAGATTGCTGCCCTGAGACAGTGTTGCATGCTTGAAGTAAGTCCAGCATTAAAAAGGGAAGATTTACTTCATTTTACAAGGCTGTGAAGAACCACAGAATTTATTAGACATTTCATAGAGGTTCAATAAAGATCAACCTCTTGTAAATTCATATTTTAAAAATATGTATTTCACTATGTAAAGCGAGACGTAACTGAACACGGGTCTGTGTTTAGGAAGGACACAATTGTCTAAAATGAACTGAATGCTTGCTGTGTACCAGGCAATTTCTGAACACGTTACAGTGACCCTCACAGCAATCCTGCAGGGAAGTTGTTTCTGCTCTTCTGCATGTGTAGAGCAGGGGCAAATTTTCAGTAAAGAACCAGATGGAACGCTTTAGGGGTCTGGGGTCAGTGTCTGATTTGCAGTGCTCCTCTCTGCCCTTGCGGTGGAAAGCGCTCACAGACAGGACAAAGGTGAGTGTGGCAGGGTCCCAGGCAAACTTCACCAGGGAGTTTGAAACATGGTCTTCATATATTTTATGTCATAAACTATTATTGTTCCTTTGATTCTTTTGCAGTCATTTAAAAATGTAGAAAAAGAAAATAAATGAGCAAACAAACACAGAAAGACTTTTTTGCTCAGGGGTCATAGAAAACAGGGCGCAGTCCACATGGGGCAGTGGACCATAGTTTGTCAACTCCTAAGCTCCACGAGTGACTCTTCCCAGCACTGTGGGCACTGTCGGAGAACGCTCTTAAGAGGCAAATTCTCAAGCCTCTTTCTGATCTACTGACTAGGCCCAGGCATAAGTGTTAAAAAAATGTCTCAGTGAAACAGGTACACACTAAAATTTGAGAGGATGTTTCCTAGAGTCATTGCTCTAATGATTTAATCCATCCAGTCATTCTTGCAACACATGATTTTTGAGAGGCTAATTATGTAGCAATACAGGAGAAACTACTATTTTCCTTTGCACAAAATGGTAGACTAATTCTCTAACAAAAGAGGAAGTGGAAATTTCTTTTATATATCCTCTCTCTCTTCACATATGTGTGTGTGTGTGTGTGTGTGTGTGTGTGTGTGTGTGTGTGTGTGTATATGATATACTTTCATAGTCTGCTCTGTTTTATTTCTATAGGATCCAAATCAATATAATCCACTAGTGGATCACAACTATAGTGGCTAAATACCATAAAATTATGCTCACCAGTGCAAACTCCTTGTTGAGAATCATCTGCTCCACCAGAGATGACTCGTTGTGGAAGAGGTGGGGCTGCATGTGGCTCCACATGTGAGGAAACCACCAGAACTCATCCACGGACCGAAGCAAAAGGTCATCTCCTTCATCTTCCTCTTCAGTCCCTGTAGACACAGAGTTAAATTGGCTTTAGAGGAAATGTCCTTCTTCAGCAGTTATCGCTGTTAATTTTTTATGTTACTGATACACAGACTCATTTGTGCTTATTAATAAAAACTATCATAGTTCAAATTTTATCTGTGACTATGCAAGTTTGGGTACTGGGCAGTAGGTGTCCCTGGCCCTGGATGCAGAGCTACTTTAGAATTTAAGAGAAAATGTTACCTAATCTTAAATGATTTATTATTAAATTATCTCTCTTTCTGTACATTTCTGACTAGAGATAGTGAGTCATTTTTGTCTTAAAAATTTCTTATGTAAATCTAAACTTGCGCTTATAACTTAACTGATGAATTTTGTTTACTGTTATGATTACAAAATAATGTGTGTTTACTGAAGAAGTGTGCAAAGCACAAAGATATATTTTAAAAACAACCAATAAATAAAACAAAAACAACCCATAAAACTATCTCAAGAAGTACCCAGTGGAATGCTTTGTATATCTTTCTTTAAAATATTTGTCCACTTATTTTTCAATAATTTTACTTCCCTGAATTTTAACATAGTACATGTAAAATTTTCCATCTTAGTATAACTCTTTCAGAAAAATTTAATAATGAATCTTATAATTATTTTAATTATAATAGAAATCTGATTTTAAAATTTAAAACTAGTATTTCTTTCTCATGTGTTTGAAAAACTATTAACAGCACCCAACACTTATGAAAGCCATTGTTTGCCACAAGTTAAAAAAGAAAGAAAAAACCCCAACAACTTATTTCTAAGAGACTTCATCATATTGAAGCTGTCCATGAATATTTTCATTGTATAGAATCATACAGTTTTTGTACACTTTTACAATATTCACTTCAATTTTAAAATGTTCTAAATCAATTCTAATAATCAATTCCTATTTTGTATTTAAATATCAAAAAGGGGCTGGGGATATAGCTCAGTGGCACAAGTGCCTGCCTGCGAAGTGCAAGGTCCTGAGTTCAATTCCCAGTACCAAAATATGTGTGTGTGTGTGTGTGTGTGTGTGTGTGTGTGTGTGTATATTACAACTGGGTACTTGATTTTATATTTTTTACTAAAATTAAGGAAATAAATAGTAAAGACATATTAATTGCTTTTTAGACTGTGTAATTTACATCTTACATAAAGTAGATTCCTTGTTGATGGAAGGAGTGTGGTAAAATAGGTAAAGTATATATTTGATGTCAGTACTTGGAATGGAGTCCCCACTTATGTCACTTAATAAATGTGATCTTGAAAACATTAATTTCTGTGCATCTCAGGGTCCTGGCTAAGAATGGAGATGTAAATACTTGTCAGATCTTAATAGAAAAGGCCATGAGGTGAATTGATCAAAGAAGTTAAAACTATTTTATAATTTTCAGATCAAAGGATTTATCAATATTATGATCTTAAGAATAGTTTCAAATGACTCATGCATGCTGTTTCTAATTTATATTTATATACCTTGTAAAAATCATTAAATTATAGACTACAATTTTCTTGAAGTCAGGCACGGAATCTTATTAATTTCCACAAAAACATGCAACTTTGCCAGAGAAGAGAATAAATGAACGATTTTATCTAGGTTATGTTTGGAGATAAACATAGATAATCTATGTTTCCTAGAGGTACTGAAGTAGACACCAGCATGTGTGTCTTGTACATATATTCATTGTTCCTGGTATAGAATTCTTAATTCACACCGCTCAAAAGTTATAAGGCCTACCAGAATTAAATTAAGGTTTTGACACCAATGAATTCCACTACACAGAGTAAGAAATAGAAGTTTTGAAAGTAGTATAGTTTTATAAATAAGAAACAACATCCTTAATTTTTGTTAAAGTTATCTTAAACCATTAGTATTATTGATTCATCATTCTTTGACTTTTGTGAATATGTTACGAATATCAAACATTGAAACCCAACTGTAGGAGAGTTTTTCATTTCCTCAGGTGAAGTGTTTATGTTACAGAAGTTTTTCACGGCCCTAATTTAGAAGAGCAAGTCACAGATCAGAATTACTTTATGTCACATATGATGATGGAGTTGATGGTTCACCCTCTACCCTCATCCCTGGACTTAGGGAGTTGTGCTTTGAATGTGGAATGTTTGAAAAATGTTGCAAGTCACATTTAACACCATCCTCATTATTGCAAGTGTCAGGAAGCACATAATACACACTTGACCAGAAAGAAGGTCAATTACTCAAAGAAAATTTTGCAGACTATTGATACAAAAAGATGCATGACTGATCATGAAATCTATGTAATTTTTTATATCAGTTATTATGTTAGTTTACAAGCACTCTCTACACAGCTGAGAGTGACACTTATAGCCTGTTTTTAATTATTACTTTTTTACATCATGGGTTAATTTCTGTCAGCTTTTCTCCTATTTTATGCTGGTCATATAGTTCAAAGCCACATGAGGCAGGTCCTTGACACTGGAAATAGCTTAATGAGAAAGATGACATGAAGTCATACCAAAAGAGCACTGCAGAATTTTAATAGTTTTCAAAGGAAACTTTATATTTTTGACCAACTCTAAGTACATATTTTACCACGTTTAATGGAAATTTAAATTACAGTAAGTGCCCTACTTAATGAACATTTGAGTTGCAAACTTTCACAGATACATGTGGACCTTGCGTTAGGAACATTTACAGATGCGAACAAATCACAGAAGTGGTTTGTGTGTCTGCCACCAGACACTGTCACAGCTGTGTGCTGTGCGCTTAAAAGTAAAAATAGTTTGTTTACAGTATGTTTGTGTGTTTGGTTTCTTTATGGTTTACATTGTACATTAGTGTCAAAGGTGTGTGAGATTCACTTTGCTGGACTTATAAATGAATCTGAGTTACCAGCGTTCTCTTGGAACAGAATGCTAAGTTGGGGACTCGCTTTTATGTGTAAAAATGTAACCCGTAGTTCAGATTTGATCATATTAACAAGTTAAAATTTAAAGTTCTGTGCTCCAATTGAACCTTTTACTTCTTTGGTGTTGTTTTCTGAATTTTATTTACTGTAGTTTGAATTTGATAGGTAAAATTGCTTTGTGTATAGTGTCATAAAAATATTTCCTCTAACACTGCCTTCCTTTGATGTGAGGATGTTGAGATGAGTGGGCTTCAGGCCTCTGGGCAGTGCCTCTGAGCACCCTTTTGTTTGCGTGGTAGCTTTTCACTTTTTATTATTTTGTTTTGCTTGTTTTTGAGCCTTTTCCTTCTAACCTGGTCCACATTTATAAAATATGGTTTGATTCAGAAGTACAATATATGAGGAATTAATTGCTTTGTTATAAATTTTGGAGGTTATGTGTTGGGAGATAATAAGGTTCCTAAAATGTTTTTAAATCTACCAGATAAGGTGTACATGTTGTGCATGTTCCATCCAGAGCCAGATGAATTCTAAAATACGCTCTACCAGTGACCTACGTCCCCAGCACAAAATACAAAAAATGTTTAGCAAGATCTGAGTTATAGGTTAACGTCTTTAGAGGTACAGTTAAGTTAATTATCATATATAAAACTGATATTTTCAGGTCAGTTTCTATCTATTTTAAATTTCTCCCTTCTGTAAAACTTACTTTCTCAGAAAGGACTGTTAAGCCAATTTGCAAATCTTATTCATTCATTAATTATTGATTGGGTCATGTTCAATTTCTTTTGAATTACTAAAAGCAGTGATTAGCATCAGAAATTGTGTCCCATGAAAATAAAATTCATAGCTTCTTTTTGCCCGGACACCAGTTTAATGTGGTAATGTCTCCATTTTCCAAGAACTTTCACTGTTCAATTTCAACACGTTTAAATATTTCCAGACTAAATCTTTCACTTTAAACTCCATGATTTTAATTTCCTTTTTAATCAACATTATGGCCTTCTTTCAGTTTCTCACCCACGAAGGAATGGCTTTTAGGGAAGGCTTAGCAACAGGCCCCTTCGGGGTAAGATTGTTTCAGAATGTGAAGGACGGAGAAGCCGAGTGGGGAAGAACACATAAATGCATTGACTGAAGCAGGCTCAGAGAGGCGGAATCAATCAGTGTTACCCTGGACATGTGTGATTACATGTCCGCAAAACAACGAAACTCATCAATCAGAATCTTTATGCGTTGGGAAATCAGACCATCCTGGGAGAGAGTGGAGGCGGCTACTGCAGTGAGCCCGTCTCCTCGTGGTCACATATCACAGCCAAGTCCACGTGAGGAGAGCGCTCCCTTTATTTGCAACCTTTTTCCACAGTGTTAAATCTTCGTATAGGAGCGTGAGTCGATGGGGCTGTTGTGTGCTTTTCTGATATGGGTATCACTGATGTGTAATTCATTCCTGCAAAAGGCTTGGTTTCTCCAAGTGCATTAACAAGCACTCAACATAATATGATTGCACTCTTTAAAACTGTTATATATGCTTTGCAGTGTGCCTGCAGGTAAAATAGCATAACAGTTAAATAAAAGTTAATGTTTATATGAAGGAAATTTAACCTTCAAGATTTGCAAGTTCCTACATACTGGTTGTTCTCTGAACTGCACTATAACCAAATAACTGCATAGGTTGCTTCTTCTGTCGCTTTTGCTAGGATAGTTCCAACACAGAGGCAATGATATTTGTTCGAAAGGTATAATTAAAATGTCTTCTTCTGTGTCTGTCTTCAACAGCTATCCTAGTAATAGTGACTGCGTTGCTGCTTATTTCCTACTGGAGGTGCACTGCGTACACGCTCAGGATTGTGAAGGAGAAGTGGGAAGCCTTTTAACATGTATCAGGACTAACTCTGCAAATGTGTGGCAGGTCTAATAGGTCTGAATATGAGAAGTAACCCTGAGGTGGTTATCCAAATGTATTTCAGCCAAGCAAAAACCTTTCTTTACTTACACTATTTAGCTACTTCAGACAAAATAGTAGTTTTTGTGTGTGAATTCCAAATAATCTCATATTTTTCCCCTTGCATGAATAGTCACAGCCTTCACAGTTACTGGGTTTATAACTCCCTAGTAAGAGGTTCTTAGGCCTGAACTCATTTCTTAAAGGGGCTTTTGAAGAAGGTTTACAAAACCATGTCTATTTTTGAAATTATAAGCTGGAATTGCTTTGCTTGTTCAGGCGTGATGACTCAAATCTCTTTCTAAAAAACGTCTTTTTAGAATATGTAATCACTTGATTTATTAACTAATTTTCCTTTTATTACTTTAGACAGATTTACATGTTTTTAAAGCAGGAGAAAAAAGCATCAGGAAAAGCCAGCAAGACATTACCCCTTCAATATTCTAATAACCCATGCTGTACTTTTACATTAAACTGCCTCTCTGGGTAAACAAGCATCATTTATGATAATTAAATACTACCTTTGCATGGGATACTTGAAATGAGTCAGTAAGTTGAATATATGGAGAGAGAAGACTATGCAGTGTTTCCATTAACATACTGTGAAGAAGCAGCAGTGTGGTACCCTAAACAAAGCCTTTACCTCACAGTGTAAATGCCTAAGTAGGTGCAGACCAAGTGTGTTCCCTTAGTGTAGAGCCCAGAACACAGTTTAGTCCTATTTCTGCTGTAATGTTAAGGCATTTATGAATACAGATCTCTCCATACTATAACTATGCAGTGCTAATGTTCAGAAAGTAAAAGTCAAAGTTTGGGGGAGAAGGTGTAAAGAGGTGAGACACAGCAAAACATAGAGTGAAACATGACCAGAGGCTCCATTTTGAGATTTGTTGAAAGGCTGAGACTGGAGAGAAATGTAACAGTTGGATATTGATGGAAAGAAATACAAGACTGACTGAGGCTGTCCATGGTTATTGGGCCAAATTATTGATAATATTTTCTAAAGAAATATCTTAGAAGAGAAGATAAACTAATAACAAGACTCCTAGGTTCTGTTAAATTACTTTGAAACAATATTTTTCCCAACATAAGACTTTTTCCACAAGAAAAAAAACTATATGTACAAAAGAATCTACTATCTTGACTACTGGACAATTTTAAAACATTTTTATTAATAGTATTAGTATTAGTATTATCATCTCAATCATTATAACCATTACTGTGCTGTGCTTTTGCTTAGATTCAGCTGATGAAAATGGTCCATAATCATACTTAGAACACTGATCATTGTTTCTTTTACTGAGCTAAAAAGACAATTCTCTTTCTCTTAATAGTATTTGCCAAAGTAAACGAGTTCATTGATTTTGGATTTGGCCACTCATATAATGCACCCAAGTTTTCCCATAATCATTCAGGACATTCTATTTCTCCTACTTATGGAACATTTAGAATCTTATATCCTATTTATATGAAGCTGCCTGAGAACACAAAGCTCCTTCTTACCTGTGTGGTAAAACTTCCCTGAAAATCCAAGGTTGAAGGTAAAATTTGCAACCTGAGTGCGCAGTAAATTTTGAGTCTCTAGTAATGCCTGAAATAAATAAGAAATTAACATGGTTTTAGAAAATAAATAGGAAGACTTGGGTTGCCTCTTTTGCAAATGTGTGTGCATGAATGAAACAGAAAAATGTGGACTTTGTTGCTTTTTAGGTGGTTCATGTCCACTGTTATGTAGCAGTCAGGTATCATAATTACTATAGTTATTATTTTTACTGAAGCTTACCAAATTATAAAACAATTAAGTCCTAAGCACATTATGCATTGCTGAGGGGCAATTCTCTGACTGCACACTACTGAAATCATTTTTCATGTTTATGTGAGTCATTTCTTGAATTTTAGATTATTGTATTTCCTTTCCTTGTGGAACAGTTTTCAGAAATATTGGATGTAGACAAGTTCTCTATGTGTTGGTAAGAAATAGAAGGAAATTTTTATTTGAACTACAATTTAACTTTGAAAGCTTGAGTTTTTACTTTTCAAACTAAAGAATAAACATATTTTTATGAGGCATTACTTGAAAATTTGGAGATAGGAAGGGAAAAAAAGAATACATAAGAATAAGTACCCTTTTTGTTACTAGTTCTATAAAGAAATATTCTCTAAAGATAAAAACAAAATTCCTAAGTTTTAGCTGTGGATTTATCTTATGATAAACTGTTTGTAGAAGGGACAAGAATGCATTGATTAGCCAGTATTAGTCATATAAAATTTCTGCCAGTCCTTTCAGCACTATTATTCTTATGTCAACATATGTAGCGTAATTCAGAACTCTCATATCTGTGCGTTTCTGTTTGCTCATTGGTCTGCTTAATCATCCAGGCTGCTTTTCACATTTTAAAATGGATTTTTAAAGTAAATTCACTTTGTTCAAATAAAAATGAGAAGCTAGTTTTAAACTAGAGACAGTAGTAAGACTGATTTTTGGTTTCTGCTATCCATCTGTGGAGGTGAATAAAGATTCAGAGGTTTAGGCAATTTCTTTTTGCTTAGCCATTGTGGCTAAGCATTTGCTTTAAGAATTTGTGAAGCTAACTATTCTTTTAGTCCTGAAAATTAATGTGCTTTGAAAGAAACAGAGCAATGAATATATAACTAAAAGTTTGATAAATTATTTAGTCTGTGGTTATCCAAGGCTATAATTATGAAGTGTAAGCAAGGCTAATCTTATTCAAATGTTATCACTTAAGTAGACACTGAAAATACATATTCCTTGGTATAACTCATTTCTATGAAAGATTTTAAAAGTCTTTAAAATATCATTTAAATATTTAAAAAGAGTGGGATTAAAAACAGAGCGCATGAAACCACTTCAGCTTACTCATAAACACAGCCTTCAAACAGACCGTGCATTACTTTTTCTTGCTGAGTGGCTTTTCCTGCCCTCCTTCATTCAACGTATAGCTCTGAGCACCCATAGCTTAAAGTATATATTTTTGGGTTCTCTTCCTTCACTTACACCCTGCTTACTCAGTTTGCCTTGAGTTCTTTAACCCATTCTTTATTCTATGTTTATTAATACAGCATTCGTTCTTAATATTGTACATGGCTAGTGTTGAGTTTAATAAAGATGGCTCATGTGACAGTAGACTTTGCTGCCTAGAGGAGGAAGATATAAAACAGATAGCGATATAAATGTGCATTTCAGCTCTTGATAAGTGCGACAAAAGAAATCTTGATCATGCTGTGATTGACATAAATAGAGGATTTTAGACTGGGGGCCTGGGCCGCTGCGCACATTTGTGCTTTCTCAGGGGCAAGGCAATGACAACCAAAGAGTGGATTGTTTTCCCGATCAGCTTCTCACAACCCGAGACAAGCCTGCATTACCTTCCTCTTGGGTCTCGAAAATACCGTGTCATCTGCAGCGGTGGTGCCACTTGCCATTTCTTCCTCTCAGCCTTCCCTACTTCCCCTGTGTCACCGTAACCTCCTAAGGTAGCCAGTGCTTCCAACACTGGGTCTAGGAGGCAGTGAATGAATGTCTCAAACTTTATAAATCATTTTACTTCTCTAATCTTTCCTGTTGCAAGTAGGATATTGAAATGCTTATTTTATATTATTATTGTGAAAATTACATGGTATAGGTCATGCAAATTATTTAGCTGTCTGCTCATGGTAAGAGTTAAGTAAATACTGTTTTTCTGCCCTGGATCTCTCACCCTGTATGTTTCACAATGGGGACATTATTCTCTCCACACTGGTTAGGAATCCTTGGTGCTTCCACATTTGTTACAGAGCCGTCCGTCTGCCTTGCTCTTTCTCCCAAACCACCATGTACTGGGGCTGAACTAAACCCTCCACATCCCTCATTGCACCGCATTTTCCCTCCTTTCCCTCTGCCTGCAAAGTTTCCTTTATTCCCTTTGCCATTTCCCAAAAGTAATCTCTGCCGAAGTGCCGTCTTTTTGTGTAAAACTTTTCTGATGCTGTAAAGCTTTTCTTTTTCTCATTTCCCGTATAGGATTTGGGAAATTTATTTCCTGAAGACTTGCATTATTTTCTACTCTAATTACATGTGTTGTGAATATTATTTCTTTCTGTAGTCTCTAAACACCTTCAGGTTGATCAAAACTTGCTCATTTATATGTGTTTCATGTTGCTAAATGTATCGTGTATGTGTGAAACTATGCAACCTATGATAAAATCATATACTAACACACAGAAGTAAATACAGTTAGCTTCACTTATTTTTATTTGTAACAGTTTTTCTATGGTAAAATGATACATGTGATTCATAGGCTATGATTGTTTGTTGTGATTGGTCGGCTTGAGTAAGAACCACTTAGTGAATTAGTAATTTCTAGATAGGTCTTTGGATGGGTGCATGTGAACCAGCAAACTGAGGGGGAAAGACATACCTAGATATTGGTAGCACCACCAACAGGGTTGTAGCTTAGACAGAATAAAAAGGGAAAGAAGGAGAGTTTGGACATTAGTCTCCCGTTTGCTCGGTCTTCCACAGCAGACACCAGGGTAGGCCCCTTGGTACTCTGACACACTCAAGCTGTGACTGTAATCTGCTTCCAATGTGCCCACTGACTGCTATTAGATCCTCCAGAGATACAGGGAACTGAGGGCCATTTTGGATTCTTCTGCCTTTGATTCTACAAATGGCCACTGGTATTCCTCCCCACAAGGAATGTGAACATTGTTAGGTACTGCAGAGATATTCTAAAAATTAAAAGACAGAGTTTCAGAAGTAAGAAGAATGAATGGATACTTCAAATGATAGTGCTGAACGGAAATATGGGAGTGTTTTGTGGAGAGGAAGTATCAGAGTGTGGGGCTGCTCCTATTAAAATTGTTCCCAGTTGAACAAAAACCTATTGAGTCAAAAGACACGTTGGTGTTTCAGAGCCTTAATTTGGTGCCATTTCACCCATCTCTTCAGTATGCCATTCCTGTCCTTCTTTCTCCATCCCTAGGGTGCCGGGCTTGTTTAGCTCAGTCTCTGTCCCTCTCCCTCCTCGTGTGATTGTCCCCTCATTGGTTGTTCATTCTTTGTTGACATTTTAGGCACTCTTCCAGGTACTGAGGCTCCTGTGGGGTGATCATTGTGATACCTTAGACCGTGAGAAACCATCCAACTGTTTATTTAAATCTCCTTATAGCTCCTCACAAGTTGCCATGGAGTACCTGATACACACAACTTTTCAGCTTGGTCTTCATGGACCTTGCATTCTTTTCAAGCACGAGTGACACACGCAGCAAATCAATGGATTCTTTACCTAATTGCTGATTGTTCTTAGCTTCCAAAAATAATTTCAGCCTATACCTTTGTTGAAACTAACACAAAAGCCCTAAAGTTTCAGCAGCATATGCTATATATTAATGAAATTCTCTCAGAAACATTGACCTTGTAGTTGAGGTGTGAAGAACGCCCCTGTGGGGACCCGAGGACCCTGCTTCAGACAAGGAAGAACATGGTGTCTTCTTAAAACCCAGCCTTCTACCTCGTTTCACAGCACATATGACTGAAAGATCAAGTCAGCTCCTCCTGCTATTTGCTGAGAAGGAACTGTAGGAAAACAGGAAGATCATTTAGGAAACTTTACAGGAGTTCCAGTAAAAGATAATAGAAATGCGGTTGCTACTGGCGGTACAAGGGATGGAAGGAAGCAAATGGTGTGATACTGATGAACCGATGCAGGAAGTGAGATAGAGTGTGATTTCATGAGTTCTTGAGGTTTCTGACATTTAGTGAAGTGAGGAAATTTGGAAAGGATGTTCAAGGAAAAGAATCAGTTTGTTGTCTGTTGTCTTAAAAATGACTTCCCACAGCAGCATGACTCCCTTGTTGGAGCCTATCAAACTTAGCAGAAAATGAAGAGCTTAAAGGCAGTGGTTTTAACGCTTTGTTATCTGGGGTTGGAGGATGAAGTTCAGAAACTGATGGTGTAATGTGCTTGTGGGCTAGAGGAGTGCTCCTGTGATACGAGGATGCTCCTGTAGTGATACGAGGATGCTCCTGTAGTGATATGAGGATGCTCCTGTGATACGAGGATGCTCCAGTGGTACGAGGAGCGTTTCTGTAGTACAAGGATGCTCGCTAAGTACTGGAATGGAAACATTCATACTGACTGAAGATACGGAGAAGGAGAAGGAAAAAACTGAAAGTTGTTTTGACCTCATAAAATAATAATTTGTGTCACTACATAAAGGGTTCACATCTGCTTGAGCACAAGGAAAGCTATATAAACCAATAAATCTGAAGCGTTCTTAGAGTACTCAAACTTTGACTGTATCAGCAAAACACTCCATGTGTGTCATCTCCCTTCCTAGTGGATGTTTGTCACACCCTCAAGTTTGTACTGAGATGGACCTGTGCATCGCAGTGTCCCCAGAATTTTCATTCCCTGGCATCTGTCCGTTCTGCAAGTGTCCAGTCAGAAATATGGGCTCTCCTTCTGCTTTCTGCCTGGCATTCTGTTCATCTTTGTGGGACCGACCAGAGATTTTTCTCACAAATGGTGAGACACTTCCCAGTTCTTATGGGCCCCGACCTCTCTTTCTGGTATATCCTTGGTTTCATTCCAAGTATATTATCTGAAACAATGCCTCTGCCCTTCTCTCTGTCCCTTTGCTTCCATGATTCCCATATGTATTGGGCATCTTATCATTCTGCGAGACTTTAAGGGAAGTCTTCAGGGAAGATGGTTTGAGTTTGGTTTGTGATTTCAGGGGATTCATTGCAAGACCTCTTTGCCCCGTGTGTTTGTGCTGGTGTGGCAGTACATCATGGTGAGAGAGGTTTGTGAAGTAGGACTGTTCACCTTATGGAAGCCAGGAGGACAGAAAGACATAAGAAGGTGCCAGCACCTCCATATTGGCCCCAGAGACATCCCCCCAAGGGCCCTACTTGGCCCCACTTGTAAATGTTCTACCGTTTCCCAGAAGGTCATCCTCAGGGTCAATATATTCATGTATGGGACCTTGGGGGACAGTCCAGACTTTAGAATTTCTAATTAAATATGGAAATTATAATCAAATGTGAGCATGATGATCCTTTAAGCAGCATTATTTACTACTGACATTCTTCTTCATCACTTGGTTTTTCTAAGTCTGATATTCAATTCTATTAATTTAATCTATAAGCCTTTTTTTTTCCATTAGTGTTCACGATGGCCTATGAGATTTTTTGAGAGGTAAAAGCAGAAATATAAGTTGTACCTTCAGTGTTCATTATTTCTCTAAAAGCTTTCTATAAAGTAATGACAAATATGTCTCATTTTCCCAGGACAAATTATTTAACTCAGTGAGAGAGCAGTAGAACCAGCTAATAGTTAGGATCTTTCTGGGGATTGTGGAATGAACCTGACCATCATAATCTTCTGTAATAACAGGAAAAAATTGGAAAATGAACACATTAATGCACACACAATACAAACAGAATAATAAAATCTGAACTTTATTGGGTGAGGCTGAAAGCCAAGTGGTTTATAATTCAAAATGTTCCCAGAGCTTCTCATAAAGGTCTGCCCTGTACTAGGTCCAAGTTTTCTTTGTGTTAGATTGGACCTTCTAGTGTGATCTGAATCACTCTGCATCCTTTCTGCCCCCGTCAGAGGCCTGCTTGATAGAAATGTCTGTATACTGCTCGGGCAAGCCCCACAGCAGAGTGAGAGTCTGAGTTTTGACTTTCAGAGCCAGTTTGGCATGTAAAGTGTGGAAATTTGGGCTGCCATCCATACTCATTCATCGTACATTTCTTGTTTCACTACATAGAGGGATAAGCAGTGAAACAAACTTCCTTCCCACAAAGAAGACATCCCAAAATGTGACCAGTGGGTCACTAGGTCTGTGAAATTTAATAATTTCAAGACAAGTAATTCTCCATTGAACATGTTTCGAAAAAATATATTATGCATCACATTGGAGGTTTTTCAATGTAGTTCTTTAGTAGAAAAAGTCTTGTGCTTGATCTACATTAGCTTTTCTCTCAAACGGTCAGCCAGTTATACCTAGCATGACATGGCTGAGTCTGTGGTACATTAATTTAGGAAACAAAATATCATCAGGTGAACGGCTAATCCTCAGAGGTGTGGATGTTTTCTGGGGTTATGGCATCCTCTATTGGATGCAAGTTTCTATTTGTTGTACAATGCTAGTAGCAGAACACAATAGCTATAATTTTACAGGAAGTGTAATTCTGCCTATATATTGTGCATATTACCTCTCTACAAGTGATCTGTACAAAAGAGTATTTTCCATTATTCCAGGATTTGCTATCCCTAAAGAGTTTCATATCAAAACTGGTTTCTTAATATTATGGAACACTAAAAATATATTTAGAAACAGCATTTACAACTTTGATTAATACTATATTATACTCCTTAAACCGGGCTGGGGATATAGCTCAGTGGAATAAGCGCTTGCCTAGCAAGCGCAGGGTCCTGAGTTCGATCCCCAGTACCGCAAAAAAAAAAAGAAAAAAAAACATTTATATACTCCTTAAACCATCTTTTTCTTGCTGAGAAATTATTGCAAACAACTACCATTTACATTAACAAAATTATTTTTCATTTAAGGATAAAACTATTTTTTAAAAATATTCTCACTTTATGTTATAGGTCTTTTGCCTTAAATTATGCAAACTTCCAGAGCAGCCGCCTCTTTAACCAAGGTCAAATACTGGTATTCATCCTTGGAGCTACTACTTTTGCTCATGGATGTGATGTCCATTTCTTAATCTCCTTCCTGGCTTGGTGAAAAACCAGACTGGGCCTGTGACAGCACTCACCACAGCAGAGCCATCCAATAATTATTGGCTAATTGCCTTCTGCCATTGCATCTCTAGAGCTACTCCCTGCTCCCGCACTCATTAGCAATCTCTTCACTGCTAAGGGCTTCAGTTTGAGTTATACTGTTTTATTTACTCACACGTTGCATCATAATAGTTCCTTAAACATTTTTCAGCAACACTGTGTAGTGTGATGAAAAATGCAGTGTCTTCAGTTGGGGTGTAGTGGCCACCTTGATGCAAAAAGTCCACCTTTCATGGTACTTTGGTCCTCGGGGAAGAGCTAGAGCTCACTGTGCGGATCTGGGAAGAAGGCGAGCGCGGAGGCGGTGTAATGTTTTCATGAGCTGCCTTTCCGTTGGATGGCAGCTGGCAGCGGCACTCCCCATAGATTCGGTCACCTCTCATAAAGACTCTCACCAGACGGGGCTTCCAGAGCTGCTTCCGAACGTGGGCAAAACGAGATGTGTGTTCAAAGCACGGGGGATATTGTGAGGGTAATGTCAGTGTGTCTTTTACTGTAATTATTATTTTTAATTTAGATTTTACTGTATACTTTCATAATTTCCGTTCTCATTTCTATAAAACTTCTGACTTACATGGCTGCACGGTGGGTACTTCTGAGCTTTGACATTTTCAGGGTCTTGGCTGTGCAGTGGGGACGCATGGATTTTCTGCATAACTTTAGCAGCGACGTTTTTCCTACAATAATTCTATTAACAATGTCCTGAGGCCACAACAGAATGCTGTGCCAGATAGGTATAAAGTATTTAATTTCAAATTCTGTCTCCTATGGCTGTTTTATTCAAGATGAGAAATAAACACATACTTTCACCAGTGTATGCTGTGCCTGACTCAGAAAAATGAGGGATATGTTGCTGACCATAGTGGCGATTCTCGTCTAAAGTAAAGGTTTGACGGAGTGATCCGCAACAAGTGAACGGAGCAAATAGAGGCCATGCGTTTAGCTGGGTACTGATGTAGATGCTAATCCGTGGAGGCTCAGTAGTGGGCTGGTGAATCTACATTCTGTGCACCACAGCGCCTGGACCTATATTCCTTCAGAATAGGAATGGTATGTAACTTGAAATATATTAATTTGGGAAAATGGACAAATAGGAAACATCCATTAGAAAATTTGTTATTTATGACTAGGCTTTACTCTATGGATGCAATATAATAGAATTAAGACTGAAAGTATAATTTTATTAAAAATATTTGCCTATAATTTCAATACAAAGCTAAAAGTGTTAAATAAAAGATTGCAAACAATCCTTCAGGATAACATAGAAAACAAAAAAGTTATCATTGACAGTAGAATTAAAAATACAACTATCATTACATAGTTTATTTCTCCATTATAATAGTGCATATTTTGTATTTAACAAATAAAAGCATTTTAGCAGCTCAATTGATTTGAAAAACAACACATTTACCTATAGGAACAAAATACAAATTAAGTAAATACCAAAAGTTCATCACTTTCCAGAATTGTACTGCACCAAGCATTTATTTATTAGGCCACTTCTATCTCTCAAGGAGGGTCTTAGGGTCTCCGAATGCACTCTGCACCTGAAAATGTATTCCTATATGTATATGGCTGTGTCTTTGGTATACACCCTGAATATGAAAGTATGTCTGAAGTTTATTTTATCATGCTAAAATTTTGAGGTTTATTTTACCATAATTGAATAAATGTGAACTAGTTCAAGTTTTCACAATCAAGTTTTTTAATAGGATCTCACACTGAGTATTTTATAAGTACACATGAATACACATACAGTTAAATGTGTATACCAGGAGATATTTCCAAAGGTTGGACATGCGACCATGAGTCAATGTTTAGATACTTGAGGCAGGAAGCCTTGTTGCTTAAGCACAAATACAGTAGAATTTTCTCATTACAACGCTGGAGGAAAAACATAACATGTGTTTCTCCATTTGACCGTAAGTCTGAAAACCACTGAGATGTTTGTGGGATCACGATTAGTCACAAACCCTAACAGAGTTTCAGAGTATAGACTAGTAGCTTACGACTGATGGTTCCTCTAATTCGTAGACAAATATTGTCTAGAAAGTCTCTTTATCTGACAAAAATCTAAGAGTTTAAAAAAATAAAAGAACTCCTGTGAGGGCTCTTGTCACCTCCTCAAACTCAACCTTATTTAAAGTCCAGATACTGTTGACATTTATCACAGAACAGACATGGCTTCACCTGATAACCACCCTCTAGTCTACCAACTGTGATCCCTTAGCTGAAGGGAAACTAGTGAGAAACTCAGGGAGAACAAAAAAATCAAAATTCATTCATGGTAATTGTTTCTGCGACTGCTTCCGTTTCCCAGTGAAAGGAGGCTGCACTCAGAATACTTTTATGTGAACAGTATCTTCGGCTGATATTATCCACCTCTCACATTGTCTTTTTATGTTTTAAAGAGAAAAAAATCTAACAAAAACACAATGACAAAAACAAAACAACACAAAAACAACAATAATGATACATGACCTCAAAACAAAATGAAAGGAATTCACAAGGGTTGCCACATTACATACTGCTATCTTCAGTGAAGTTGCTCAGTCCGCCAGATGTAACAATGTAATACTGATCAAACCATCAAAGAAAGTAACCAGTAATAATAATAAAAATACCATTGGAAATGATGCAGAGCTTCACCATACAGGATGGTAGGAAATCAACAATGTCACATTGTGTTTCCGTAGTTTTTTTGGGCTGTAATTTAACTTAGGAAAGCACCTCAAATCAGTGAGATGTTACTGTACTTATATGTTGTTACAGTTTGTGTTTAGATGTTCCCTGCAAAGCCTCATGCAGCCATTTTTGGAAGCAGCTGAATCTATAGTTTGTGACTGATTTGTAGTATCCTGGAATTGAGGGTGCTGGGATTAAGGGTGAGTGATTACCGGATCTGTCCACTCTGTTCACGGCCCCAGTCCAAGCGATCTCAATAAGGAAAAAGGGGCAGAAAGAGTCTCGCTCCCCCTTTTCTTTATTGCGCACTTCCTTTTGCTGGCTGCTGCTGCCACAAACGGTTGCCCCTCTGTCATTTGCACCTTACCTTGGAGCCAGATTATTATTGATTGAAATCTCTACAAACTGTGAGCTAAATAAACATTTCCCCCTTTAACTTTGGGTGTCAGGTATTTTTTCTTGGCAATGAGAAAAGTAACGAAGACATGCATCAAAGGAATAATTAAGAAGGTAAGAGAATAGTCTAGCTATTCTAGGAACTGGAGATTCAGCTTTGAGCCAAAGAAAGTCCTGTGGTCAGTTTCTTACTTTCCAGTGTGTGAGGCAGACAATGAACAGAAAAATTGCTTGTGCAGATCGGTTGAATGAAATAATAAGCCGCTGGAGATTTTGAGCAGAGATGCATTGTTCATAATTCACACCTTAAATAATTGGTCTAAGCATGAACTTACCAGGTCCCAGATGAGGACCACCGTGGAAGAGAGAAACACTTGGAAGAGAGAAAAGTTAAGTATTTTGGAGTTTGTGCTAAAGTAGAAGGATAGAGGTGTGTTTGGAATATCGTTTAAAGTTAAAGGTTCTAGGACTCTATTGAAAGGTGGATGGAACACGGGTTGTAAGAGAGATGAATGTGATGTGTAGTGGCTCCCGGGTGTTTTGAGAATTGTAGGATCAGCTGAACACTGGAAACTTCTCACCATCTCCCTTTCCAGCAGTAAAATATCCATTAAATTCCCAATCTATTATTTTGTGGCCTGAAACAGTATTGTCTCTATGTTTTTACAACAGCTCAAGAAGTGTTTAGGAAATATTTTGGGGAAAATTATGGAATGACTTATCAAATAAAAATATTGTATGATTTTCTATTCAATAAGTACAATACACATAGGTTAATTATACAGGAAATATATTGAAAATTGATCTTACAGTTACTATTCTTTGGAATTAAATATTATGATACAGATAAAGGAAATTATATGAATGACAAAGACTACCATAATTCACTGACTACTGAAATTAAAATCTCATTATCTTACCAATGATAGTCCATTTGGCATTATAAGTAATTATGACGCATTAGGCTATTAAAAAGATTCTTTTTACTTCTGTAAAGCAGAAATGGTAGCTCCTTAATTATATTTTAAGGAATATTTTACCCAGAAACTATTTCATCCCCTATATGGACATTATATTAACTGATTTCTTAGTTTGTCATAACAAATATCTCACTTTCGACCATGAGTGAAATAAAGTCTTAAAACATCTTATATTCCACATTATTTTCTACTGATTTCCAAAACTAACTTTAGAGACTCTGAGTCATCTTTATCTTTTCTAATTGCCACATCTATTAAGCAAGGCAGATATTTACCTACCCTTGTTAATTACTAGCATATCCCACATTTACATAATATACTTTTTGGGGCGATTTCTGCGGCAACATTTCATGGCTAATAGGAAGCAATTTGCTTTCTTTTATTAAGTGCATTAAAACTTCATGCCCTAGACATCGTTGATAGTAAACATTTGATTCTGCTCAAATTTAATGCACCGAGGCATTTTGCTGTGCTATATTAGGTTTATTTATGTGCTGTGTTCTGCATTGTTAGCTGCTAATGAGACTTCAACTCTTATTGCTCTAAGGCCTGAGCACTAACCTCATTTTAATGAGTTCATTATTTGCTGTCTTCTGAAAGGAAGACAACAAATTTTCCTTTTAATTAAAGGTCAAAACACCTCTGGTGAAGGAAAGGGAAGAGGTTACCTAGCTAGAGGAGAAGCTGAGTGATAGCTCTTTCAGATTTTTAGCTAAGCAAAGGTAGTCCAGACTGAGCGAGCTAAGCTGCGCTTTTCAAGAATATAGACGGCCAGTCAGTCTCTGGAGAACGAAGAGCATCTAAACTGAAGACAGACGAAAACACTATAACACGCTAGCTAATGCGCCGAAGACTTTGTAAAAGACGAAAGTCAGCCAAAGTAATCAAAGAGGCCTCACTGCTAACCAAAAGGCCTTGTGAGTCAATAGCACTGCAGGAGCAGGGTTCCTCTTCTGCATGAAGAATGAGCTACGGGGGGGGGAGAGAAGATGCCGTATTAATGGAATGAAGAAAAACCATTTCAAACAGTTGATCGCAGAAAGTGGAGCAAAGGCAAATCAATATTTCTGGAAAACTACTTTTCATAATGTAAAAGATATTTGAATCAAGTAGGAACATGTACATTCAGATGACAGAAACTGCCCAAAGCATGGCACGCCAGGGAATATCAGTTACTAGCTTTTGCGGGCAATGCATAGCACTAACCAGAGAGGGCAGGTGGAGTTTCAGTAACATGTACAGTCCTGTCATAACAGAGAATATGAACAATTCACCATGTCTGTACATTTTAAAGCAAAGAAAGTCAAGAAATGGAAACAGAACAGTTATATGTAGTGTTTCAGCTTGGCAAATAGTGTGATCACATAAAGAACCGAAGCATTTTCATTTTGCTCTGATGGCGCGGCTATTCCATGTGGGGGCTATTGGTATCTTATATATTGCTTCTTAATTAAGTTTTACTGTTTGTTTATTTTTATGGCACTGGGACTCAAACCCAAAAAGATCTCATGAGTGCTAGGAAAGTGTTTTAACACTGAGCTACATGCCAAGCCCAAGGTTTAAATTTTAACAACATGTTCTTTATTCTCAAAATGCCTGCAATAACTTTACATTTACATGTACAGTTATGATAAACTATCTGTGAAATCTCCGATGAACTCGTTTGTGTTTCTCATGATGCTCCTGGCTTAGAGCCAATGATCAATAAATTTTTTCAATAAACTATTTACAAAAAATTATAAAGATGTACAGACCTCCCATTTACCCAGTACTTATTGCAATACTTGTTAGTGTGATACATTTGTCATAATTAGCAAACCAATGCAGATCCATTATTAAATAAAACCTTTATTTCTTTTCTCAGTTTTTCATTAATATCCTTTTTCTAGCCTATTTTCCCACTGGGATATCACAGTACACTGACTCAGACTACTCTTCACTGTGAGATTCACTATGTGAAAGAAATATTTTAGAGTAGTGCAGGGTTTTGGTTTATATACAAATGAAGCATGAAATACATAGTTCTTATATACGTCCCTCTTTCTGGACTCACATGGATTTCCCACTTGTTAACATTTTCCCTTAGTGGTGTTCGTTGATTATAATTGGTGAATTGATATTGGTGCATTAACCAAAATATGTGGCTTACATGAGGCTTTACTTATTGTACTGTGTCCTGCGTGATCTTGGCAGCCATAGAAGATCACGTACCCTCCGTAGCTGTCGCATGCTAATCATACGGATTGTAAATGCTAGGATATAGCTGGAGGGTAGATTAAGTTTCACTGCCCTAACAATCTTCCCATCCTTAGTCCTTCTCTTTACCCTGGCAACCATAGATCTTTTCACTTTCTGGAATTTTGCTCTTTCTAGAATGTCACTCAGTTGGAATTATACAGTAGCTGGGCTTGTATGACTGACTTCTTTCATTTAGTAATATTAATTGACTTCTTTACCTCTTTTGTGGCCCGATAGCTCATTTTATTTTATTGCTTAAGAGCTCTCCATTGTCTGGGGGAATAATGGTTTCCTTTGTATCTATTGGCACAGTGAGGTGCACCTCAGCGGCCTCCAAGTTTTTGTAATTTTAAATAAACCTGCTGTCAACATTAAGTACAAGTGTTTGTGTGGAGATAAATTTTCAGCTCTTTTGTACAGATCTAAAGGGATATAGGAGTAAAGGAATTTTATAATAATATGATGTTTGGTTTTGTAACAAATTGACAAACTCTTTTACACATAAATAAATGTAATTGCTCCTAAATTTAGGAGAAGTGATGCTCTGTTCAACAGAAGAAACAAAATAGGGCTGTCTAAATGAAAGTGAGGGCGTCAAGGAAGCAGGTAAATGCAAAAACAGATCCAGGTAAAGGAAAAGGAACGCTAACGCTGGCCAGAGGAGCTTTCAGAACGTGAACAAATTTTAGTAAATACATGTGTTTTGAACAAATCTGTGTAAAAACTGTATTTTTTAAACTATATAAAAAAATTCTGGAAAACAGTGAGAATATACTGGCCTAAATTATTTGCTGTCATTGTTTTTATAAATTGTGTTTTCCTTCTCACCTTCTCCATTTTTTGGAGAGAACTAGATTGCATGAAATGACATCAAAGAATTTGAATATCTAGCTGTAAAAATATGCTTAATTTTCACATTTCTTCTAAAATAACACATTATCAAATTTGTACTTTGTGCATTTCAGTGATTTCTACACATATAAAAACTTCATAAGCTGAAGTTTACTCAAATATTAATGGCAGGTAGTTAATATTAGTATGTCTAAGGTACTAAAATATGTTATTAAAGTTCATTTTGAACAACTAATAAAATATGGAAATATTTTAGAATACTTCTACCTATCAATTAGTAATATTGGATACTAATAAACATATAATATGGTAAACGTTACCAGGAAATATTTTAAAATGTTTGAAACATAATTTTGGTCCTCCAGGGGAATCCATGGGAAGGAAAACATGTATCTAAATTATTACAAAGAAAAGAAAAATGAGTATTTTAAGTATTTTATCAGCAAAATGCAATGAACGTTAAAATGAAGCTTTACATTATTGCCTTGGCAGACACCAGGCCTAATACAGAATGTTAGCACCCAGGATCCAGGATAAGGATATTCTAAAAGCAAAGTGTTCTTAGGCAGGTAGGATTCATGCACTCAAGGATTTTTTTCTTAAGATTTACATTTTAATTTGTTTAAGTTAGAACCTTTAAAATTAACCCTAAAATTTTAGAATAATCAGACAAATGTGGACGGATGGGTCATTGCTGTTTGGTAGGGCTTGGGGATGCGAAGGGACACAAACGAAGGGGTTGCTAGTATCTGCTTGGACCTTGAAAGTGTAGACAGTGGTAGTAATGGAGAGAAAAGGGTGTGAATGAGGTGGCCCTGGAGACAAAGAAACCACAGGACTTGTCAGAGACAGGAGACAGAGGGAAGACTGGGACCCCAGTGTGGGGGGGTAAAAATTACAGGCAAATGTCCACATTAATGATGAGCTGATATGTAATATTTGGATTAAGTTAAAAGAGTAAGAAAATGAAGCAGACATAATAATTACCCAGAAATTTAACTGTACATGCTAAACATGACCATTTAGATATATTAAAAAATCACTTGTAGGTAAACTTGAAAAAAAAGCCTTATACAGACAGATATTTAGAGACATTATTTATTAGGTAAGTATGAACACTTCAGTATTATTTTTAAGTTGTTATAGAAGAAAATTAAAGCTAATTTCATAAGAAAAACCCATTCTCGTTTGTAATTCTATTTTGATAATCTATATCTCTGGCCTCAGAACTATCAGTAAATATTTTGTGTCTCCTTAATACATGAATATTTATTTGTATAAATCATGTACTCCTAACGATGTACTTAGCACAATAGAAGTTAGCAAAAGAACATTCTTTTTCTACGTTATTAACACTGGACCACGAGAGTGCAGTGTTAATCCAAATATTACATATCAACTCGCCATTAATGTGGCCATTTGCCTGTAATTTTGACCCCCCCACACTGGGCTCCCAGTCTTCCCTCTATTTCCTGTCTCTGACAAGTCCTGTGGTTTCTTTGTCTCCAGGGTCACCTCGTTCACACCTTCTTTTCTGTCCATTACTACAAACACCATTTCAGTGTTTACAGTCATTGTGCCTTCACTGAAAGGAACATGGGCGACTGTGACAGACCTGACGGACACATTGGCGGGAAAGCTGGGGTGTGATTTGACCTATAAAGTGTACACTGAGAAGAGACCAAGCCCACAGTGAGGCTTTTTCCTTGCATTCTGTTCTGAAGATAAACATTCTTTGTTCTTGAGTACCAGGTTTCACTATTGGTCTCTGTGTAGGAAGTTTTTTCATATTTTTACTTGGTTCTTCTGTGAGGTCTAATCTTGTCAGGCTAGATCCTCAAGTCTGTAAAAGCCTGTAGATTGCTTAGTAAGCTACAGTGTGCAGTAATTAACTGAAACTCATGACCTTGGTGAGGTTGTCCTTCCCAGCTTTGCTTTCTGTGCCACCCCAGACCCTCGTCCCTCCCCAGGATGCTGCACATGTGCTGAAGGGGCAGGGTGCGATTCAAATCCAGTGGGACAAAAGGCTTCATCCCTATAAAATATATCTTAAATGAATGCTTTTCAAAGTTTTAGATGAACATTAGTTAACATTTTTATACTTTTTTGTGTATCCCAAAGGACTGGCTTAAAAGTACTCAAGTATTCAAACCTGGAGGGGTGATATACCTCACAATTGCTTATAGGAGTCAGTGTTACCTTGCAGTTAAGAACTCTGGGTCTGCAGTGAAAACATGTAAGTTGCAGATGAACTCTACCACTTACCCTTCTTATCTCTTCAGCTTCTCAGCTTCTTAATCTGTTGAGTGAGGATGTAATTATACACAATTCATAAACTTGGTGGAAGCAACAAATGAACATGTTATGCTCCTATACGAGCCTATATATGAATAATGTGTCACATCATAAGCTTTCAGTAAGTGTGAATCATTATTATTAGGCAAGGAATTTATTTGAAGAAATGCAGTTTCCAGAATGTGTGAAATATTAGTTCCAACTAAGCAATTATATGTATATACTCAGGCTATTTAGCATTACTACAGATCTTTTTGCTTTTATCAGTCTTTAATCTGAAAACCTTCAGAGTAAGGGGGACTCTGTATCAGTCATAGTTCAGTCTCCTTTCTTGTGTATAAAGAGAGTCCTTCCTTTTTTCTAGAACATGAATTTTAGATGTACGAGAGAATACATTTTTAAAAATCTGATTCAGCTATTTTTTATTTAGTTTCAGAAGATTGACCTAATCCCTTTCCCTGGAAGAAAACTCTTGGGAAATGATGAAATATAATCCGCATTTCAGGTATGTTGGAAAGCTGTTTTTTCATTTCATGCTACTGCATATTTTTAATAACATTTACTTGACTAAAATTGCAGTTTTTTTGTTTTCACATGTAAAAAATAGTGTGTTTGATTTCTGGAAGTAGTATTGATGGTCAATGCTGAACTCTTTTAATACTTTTGTGAATTCTCCCCCGCTGGAAAGGCCACCCCAACTACCTTATTTAATAATATAGTTCCTGTGAGCTTCAAATAGTAATTCTGACCCTGCTGTACAGTTTATCGCACCTTAAAACCTGTAATTTACTTATTACATGTACTAACTTTCTTCCAGATATTTACTAGAGTTCAGATAAGGAAACTGTTCTTTTGTGTTCGATATATCCCCAGAGTCTACAACAGCACCTGGAAAATATAGTGTCAATCAGTATGTATAGTTTGAAAGATGGCAATATGTAGAACTGGTGGATATCAAATATTAGGAGTTAGAGGCTCAGTGTTCAAGTTCTGAGAGGATGAAACTCCCTGTTCAGCTGAAATTACCATCGGTTGACTGAGATGAATAAAATATCATGTTGAAATATATACTATATTTTCCTTAGTTACTAAGCCATTGTATATGGCTAAGTATTCAAATATTTGGGATTAGATAATTAGATGATGCAAGAATAATAATTTGAAGAAAAAATTTAAATAAGAAAAACACTTTGAGCTTGTGAGAAATTCAATGCTGGGGTTTGAAGAGAGTTAGTAGCTTTTATTTGTCCAATTAATTAATCAACAAGGAAATAATAATTATGCCAGTGATGCCAGGTGACTGAAGAAAGCCATGAAATTTTCATAGGTTTCTTAACAACCATAAGAAAAAAAGCCTTGAAATATTTCAAGATGTCCTTAAAATTCTATTACTCTTACTAAAATGGGAACAGAAATATAAATTTAGAGATTGAAATATTGGTTGGCCTGGGTTTTTAAATTCACACAATTTCCCCCAAAGCTTAAATAAGCATTTAAATTAGGAATTTGTACTTGATCTGATTTTACTTATGTAGTCATAAACTGCCCATTCCGTGTTGTAGTGGCTTGAAGCCAGAGCTATCATGTCACTCTCATGGGAAATAAAAACACGGAATCACAATATGAAGTACTCATAATGATATGTTGATACATTTTGATTTGAAGAAGGGATTAGATTAATAATAATCTATGCTATTGATGTATTTCTAGTGAAATAATACATGTGAGATATTTCTGAAATTTGTTCACATTTATGAGTGATAATCCCACGTCTGTTTGTTTCTGTAAAAGTTTGCAGCATGACTGTCTGGAAGCTGAAAGTTTACTGTGATTTCCATCACATGGTATCATTGCATTTACTCAAACCAGACCACCCAATCCAGTGAGAAACCAAATGATGGTCAAACAACCTGACATCTATGAATTTTATTTGAATTCTCCACAGTGAATTATTAATTTTAATGTAACATTTTTGCTTTTATTTATTATAGTGTGCATTTGATTTTTACAAATGTCTTCTAAAGCTCTCTATAATTTTTTATTATATAAGACTATTACTGGGTTTTGATTCCTTAAAATGATTTTTGTCAAGAAACTTGAATTAGGCACTGATAGGCAGAGTTAGTTTTCTTTTTTGTGAAATTTCATATCCTATCCCTAAAATGAGGAGGTGGGAGATAGATCTTGAGGAATATGAAATATATATGAAATACCTCATAAAAATCATATGCTCTCTGTATATATGTATGTGTGTATGGTTGTGTAAATAAGAAACCAGAATGATCATAGATTGTATAAAGTTCCATGGAAAGCTCATCACAGAACAGATCAAGATTAAAATAGGTCAATATTCTGGTGTTCTAACTCCCCATCTTTATATTATGCTGTGGTGTTAGTAGATGGTAGACCTCTAACTTCCTATCTTTGTGTCTGAGAATATCTTTTCATGGTAAAGCCCTATTTAAATAATAGAAACAGGAAGGAGACATTTCACGAGCTGAATCTTTACCACCTGTCTTTCCTTTGCTCTCCCTCCACTTTAGAGGCGCTTGCTTTCTGAATCAGGCCCTTTTTCCTTCCTGTTCCAGTCAGAAAAGATGATCAGCCTAGAATCAAATAAATGTTCCTCATTTTTATTACTCCAAACTCCTCAGGTTATTTAAACAAGAGCAATATTAAAAATCCAATTTTCATTCGGTATGCATCTCTCTCCTAGTTTAAATTGAGGACTAAAATTACTTGCCAGCAAGCTTCTCTTCATTCCAGCTAAATTAGAAAATGACTCTGGAGAATTCCTCTTTTATGTGTTTATGGGTGGCCTCATACAGCAAAATAAAAAAGAAAAGTCACATTCAGAAGACATAGCTACTTGCTTTTGCTCGAGTGAATTCTTAACAATCGATGCTGCTACAAGGTGTTCTATTGAGCGGCACTTCCGTTACCCAGTTGGCAGCTGCCTGCCCTGGGCACGCCTTACTTATTTGGGTAAATGTTTGCACCACGGACAAAGATTTCCACGCATTTTTCACATCGGTTCCCCTTAGTACAAGCCCATCCAGCCTAATATGACTTGTTTAGAAAATAAGATTCATTCCCAACTTCTGCTCCTTTGCTTATGTGGGACAATTTCTGTTTACACCACTGCACTGGTACAAAGACTATTCTGCCTATTCCATGCAAATTCAAATCCTCCATGATGTTTTTCTTAATTTTTCATTAGAAGAGAATTTTCTTTTTCATATTATTTTCTTTCTTTCTTTCTGACATCATCAGCAACATCAGGGAAGATCAAGGAGATAGAAAAAAGGAGAAAAGGGAAATATGTCACCTAAGTTTCTAAAGTAAAATTTATCTGTCAAGTAAGTGACAATATTATTAAAAGTTCACAGATTCAGCTTGACTGATTGTGAAATGTGTCACTGCTTTAATTGTTCAGTGAGAGTTTTTTTCTAACTAATGTGGAAAATTAAATTACCATACAGTTGTCCAAGTAATATAATATTTTGTTGTTGTTGCTTATTTGACATAGGGTCTTGCTGTGTTGCCACGCTGGCTCAAGACTCCTGGCCTTGAGTGATCCTCCTCCCTGAGCCCCTGAGTCGCTGGAACAGGTGTGTGGCAGCGTATGAAGCTTTATCTAAGTAATTGCAATGTGTAAGCACAAATATTACATGAAAGCAAAGTATCTTGATGAAGTCAGTTTTGGATACTAGTTTTTGTGGGGCTTTTATAAGACAGTAAGCACAAGGACAGAAGGAACTGAATTTTATTTATTTTCATATTTCACGAAAATAAAAGCATGTATAACACCTTAACCAGAGCATAATCCCACCGGGCATTAACTGAAGTCAACTCTGAATTTGTGTGGTTTTCATCAAAAAATGATTTTAGCACACGAACCCTATCTCTTCATTCTGTGGGGTTGGAACTTGCATGTTTTGAAGAGGAATACATAATTTGTTGAAAATGTCATACTAGATGGATGTTATTCTATGATACGTAAGGGGATACGGTATGTTGTGATACTTGTCAATATTTTCCTCCACTGATAACCGACTTCTAAGAAGTATGGGGCAATGGAATGGGTCTGACTTGGACTGAATTCTTATGCTTAGAGGACCTGAGGGTTGGTCATTTTCACCAGTGAGTCTTAATCCTTGCCCACTTTCCTCCTATGTCTGCTGATCTCAGAATTCCTGCAGTTGTCCACAAAATGTAGTTTTTTATTTGCTAAATGTAAGAACAGCGGCTACACATTGCAATGTTATCTCTGTGTGCAGAGTGAGCATCCTGTATCTACATCCTTTTATGGAGATCAGCCTTATTTCCATGCTAGAGGCGTGATAGAGGCTTTTAAAAGTCTGATTTAGATCCCAAGTTGAAAATGGATTCCCCAAAGTGCAGACACATGGAGGTCATGGTTCATACTGTGCAACCCCATTAACTATTCCCTGGGTAGTAGATACTCTGGAGTAGCACATACATCATCTCCTGTTGAAGGCCTCAGGGAAAACATTGTTTCTAAAAGAAAGCGGGCCTTGGGCAAGAATTAAAAGCAGTCTTCTTGTAACATAAGTGCTAGAATTCAGGCTTTTAGGCTTCATTGCTTTCAGATACATTATAAAAGTGACATTGCTGGTAGAGGGACCTTTGTGGTCTGGACTATGGTTTTGCAATCACAGAGCTTTCTTTTTAAGTTACCCACAAACATCATCAATATTTTGTGGTCTTGCCTCTACTTGCCTAGGGAACTGGCACACAGTGTATTATAATTTTCCCTTTGGTTGATATTTTTGCTTTTAGGTTTTCAGTTTAAATTTAACTTGCCCTTCTCTGAGCGGCGAACTACTCATGAACAGGTCTTATAACAGGCCTTTCTTCTGTAGCTGAAATTCTGGGTCAAGTAGAGAATTTATCTAGTTTATCATAATTATGAAAGGCTGAGAGAAACAAACCTCACAAAGGCAGGATTAACATGCATCTTATTTACTTCTATGCCTCCAATGCTGAACAGTTTTCAGTGTATTTTAAATTCTTAAGAGGAATGTATTAATGATCAGGTAGATTTACCCAACTTTGATTTACATATCTTATCAAACAGGTGCTTGCTTTTGCAAATGTGCTGAATTTTGGTTAACAGCAGATCATTTCATGCACATGGTCCACCTATGCCACATCACAATCTCTCGAGAGCACATGGCATCGTGTTCAGCACATAGTAAAAATGACTGTTACTGTTCTATGTGTTTTCTATATTACACTGTTCATTGTTCTTTTTAAATGTACATTTCCTATTTATTAAAACAGCTGACTAAAATACCGTGCTGAGCTTTGCTGGCAGCATGCTTTCTTTACTTATTGCATCTCCCGATGGCATCAGAGGCCACAGGCCCTGGCTGACCTGTGCTAGCTAGGATTGTGCAAACTCACTCTTGATACAGTGACCAAATAGCCTAATTATGCACTGTTGACTGTGTATTTCCCTTACCAAGCAGAACCTGATGTCATTTCCATAAAAATTAGTAGGAAACAAAGAATTACCATTTATTGAACAGGTATTGTACCCTCTTCTAAGAGTCACATGCTCATTAACCTATTCCATCTGTGTTAGGGGAGTACAGTTAGTTTTACTTCATTTTAAAGGTAATGAAGCTGAGGCTCAGAGAACTTAAGCATATTTCCCCAGTGAGAAATAGTGTTCAAGAGGTAAAGATTGGATTTATCTGTAGGTGGACATTATGGTTGATACATGGTGTCAACTTGGAGAGTTTAGAGGTTTGGCTGAGTGACTGAGCAGGGAGCCAGGGTGCTTACTGTGTACACATCCTGAGCCTGTGGAAGAGGAGGGCATGGAGATTGTGTGAGTGCTACCGGCCCCTGGGTGGGGGTGGGCTGTTTACAATGTAAGGGAGGGAGAGAGGCTGCTTGCCTCCATTCCTTTCTTTTTCTCTGGTTGTTTTTGTTGTGTTCTACCGCCATGAACATTTTCCCTCTGCCGTGGGCCACTCTGCCTTGGACCCAGCCAAGTATGGACTGAAACCTCCACAAGCTGTAAGTTAAATAAGCCTTTCCTTCCTTCGCTTTGGACATTGGATATTTTGTCTCAGCAATGAAACAAAAGTAAGACAGAATATGGTACCAAGAGTGGGGTCATTGATGTGCCTATACCTGACCATGTGGTTCAAGAAAAAGACTTGTGGGAAGTGTTTGAAAAGGTTTGGAGATGCCACCTGAAAGAGCAGAGCTCCAATGCCTTTGGCTGTTCTATTCTGGAGATTCTGTTCAGAGTTCAGAAGGCCAAAAGGATGATAAAAATCCTACAGGTAAAGACTGGATTTGGGAGGTTTTCTACTCGGAAGAAGGACTGCATTGACTATTGGACTTTAGACTATGTATGTTATGGATTGGCAGAAACTTTGTCTGCGTTTTGCTCAGGTCCAGAGAGTTTGCCTGAGACTGAGTTTAAAGATGGTGGACTGATTAATCTGGCAAAGCAATTTCAAGGCAGTGAAATGTTGGGGTAGAGGCATGGCTATTGTTGGGGACTTTTAGCCCAACAAGATGATTTAAGATGTTGTGAGTTTGGCCAAAAAAAAAAAAAAAAAAGCACCAGTAAAGGTGTGGATTGCAAAGGTAGAGCTAAAATAATCTCAATTGCTAAAAAAGTAAATAAATAAAAAGGATGGTCCAAGGGTATCACAAGATGCAGCACCCTTTTCAGCCTCAAAACTGCAAAGGTGAAAGACTTTGCTTTCAATAAAAAAGCCACAGAGCACCAGGTTCCAGAATGGCAGCAACAGAAAATTTGCTCCTCAGAATTGGATTCAGAGTGCCTAGTGATCCAGGGACTTGACCCCTATGGAAAAGAGAGGAAGAAGCTTGGCTACTGTTCCAGGTGGGAGCAAACCTTGGCATCATCCATGTGGCACTGGTTTTAGGTGCACACAAAATGAAAAATTTCTGAGGTTAAAAAGGCTTCCACCTCAATTTCAGAAGGTGTGGGAGGCCATGCAGGGTGCCCCTGAGAGGGCAGTGTGTAAAGCTGCGAGGAAGAAGCCAGAAGTTCAGTGGAGATCTCAAAAATTTAAAAAAGCAAGAAGCATGGATTGTCTGAGGAAGGCTGCAAGGAAAGAGCAATGTGGGTCCGAGAGAGAGAGGCTGTCAGACCTGTAATCACTGGAAGTGCCATAAGGGTGGACTCATGCAAGCCCTTTGGAGCTCACTATGTACCACCAGTTGCTTCAGATGCTGGATTTAAAAATAGAGGACATAATATTAGCTTTGCTGGACTTTGGACTTGCTTTGGTCCAAATGCTCTGTATCTCAGTTTGTACCTTTTGGGATGGTGATGTTTATTTTGTGCCATTGAATGTTGCAAGTTTATAAAACTTTTCATTTACACCAGGGCTTATAACTAAAGAGTTGGCCATGCATCTCAGAGGAGACTTGGGTCTTTTCAGCAATGCTGAAACTGTCAGGACTTGAGCAACTCTTGCAGATGGACTAAATGCCTTTTGCATAAAGGGATGTGTATGAGTCTTTAGGGGGCAAACTGTTATTGTTATAAGATAATATATTGTCTTTGTATCTGGAAAGTGGTTTAAAGAAATTTGTCTGGTTGCCAGGTTGAGGAGGGGTGGATTATTATTGTTGATACATTGTATCAACTTGGGGAGTCTAGAGGTTTGGCTAAGTGACTCAGCAGGGAGCCAGGGTGCTTACTGTGTATACATGCTGAGCCTGTGGAAGAGGAGGGCATGGAGATTATGTGAGTGCTACACACCCTCTGGGTGGGATAACCTGTTTACAATGTAAGGGGAAAAAATAGGCTGCTTGCTGCCATTCCTCCCTGTTGCTCTTGTTGTTTTTGCTGTGTTTTGCTGCCACTAACATGTTCCCTGTGCCATGTGCCACTCTGCCTTGGAGCCAGCCAAGTATGGACTAAAACCTCCACAAACTGTAAGCTAAATAAACCTTTCCTTCCTTCATCTTGGGCGTTGGGTATTTTGTCTCAGCAACAACAAAAAAAAGTAACTAAGACAGTGGTCTTGCTCAGAGCATTTGTAGGTCTCTGGATGTAGTATGAACACCTCTCAATTCTACCATCTATAAATTAGACTAAAATTGGAATCTCTCCAATAGTTTCTTGAGGGGCTAAGTAATGTGCTAAATAGGAAGTTCTTAAAATTTATTTGTGTCACACACACCATGATCTATAAAAATGAGCAATTAATATTATCATGATAACTTTTAAAGCTTATAATTGCTGTCTGGACAGCAATTTGTTTATTCCATGAATAAATTTATTTATTTGTTTATTCCACGAATTCTTCCTGGACACTTGATTTACCAACTGAAAAACATTAGCTATGTAATCAGTTCTGAGCAGCTCTTCTTACTTTCCTTTTATGTTTCAGAATAACTTTCTAGAGAGAAGTAAGGAGAGGAATATTATAGTAAGAGGTGTTAGGTGATACATAATACCTCATAGTACCAATGGAATATTTAGTACGCTTGTAACTGATAATGTTTGGAAGGCCCTTGGTGGAGGTGATTGATCAAAATACCTATTGTTGTCAATAAACTCTCTCCTTGGTCATTTTACTTTCAATGGTGATTTGACATGTTTTAAGAATATCTTTAAAAAATCAGTAAAATATACACTTCTGACTCTTTTATCAACAGTCATGAAAGCCTGCTACTTATTATCTCATATGATAGAATTAAAAATTTAAAATGTTATGATTAAGAGCTATATTTTATCAATCCAGTTCACTTCTAAAATACCCTAGCAGCCAGATCATCTGACATTAAGAAGGAATGATTTGACTAGTATGCCCACTCAAGACAATGACAAATGAAGGTAAAGTTAATTGACATAAATTATAGACAATATGAGAAAATCAAGTATTTCCATTTCAGCATTTTTATCCCACTCAGAAATTTCAGCTCTCGTTTCCATCCTATAGTGCCTCATAAGAGTATCTATTCCTTAAAAGTGTGTTAAAAATCAAGTATTTACAGTTGTAAACTGATGGTTACTAATCTCATGGTTATAAAAGCTTTGACGATGTGTTCGGTCCTATAGCGTAAACACATGTGCTTAATCCCACATGGATTGTCCATCATTTTTTAAAATGTAAAATAAAACAAAACAAAATAAAACTAAAACTATTTGGGGAAAAATTCCAATGATCCATCATTGCTGGTAGTTTTCCATAATCTTGGGTATGATGATAATATTTATGCAAATTTTGTAGTTCTTCTGAAAGAATTTTCTGCATTTAACTATTCAAGCTCTTTTAGTCATTTAAGATCTGTGTCACTTTTGAAGCTGCCATTGAAATTGTCTACCCATGGTAGATCATCCTTGTCAGACTTGGTCTGCTTGGGGTGCTGTAACAAATTACAGTGAATGGACTGGCTTTTGAACAACATATATTTATTTCTTACAGTTGTGGATGCAAAAAAGACCAACAGCAAGACAACAGCATATTTGGCATCCAACAAAGGCATTATATCGGATTCTTAGATGTCACCTGTTACTGTGCACTGACATAGTGGAAAAGATGAAGGAACTCTCTCTGCTTCCTGTATGAGGACACTGATTCTATTCAGGGGGGCCCCGCTTTCAGGCGCTAGTTATCTACCCAAAGACACCACCTCCTAATATCACCTTCACTGTTAGGACTTCAACTGAACCAGGATCTCCTGCTTGCCACTGAACCACATTTCCAGCCCTTTTAAAATTTTTAGTTTGAGACAAGATCTCACTAAGCTGACTGAGCTAACCTTTCATTTAAATCCTCGTGTGTCAGCCTCTGGAGTACCTAGGGTTGCAGGTGTACACCAGAATACCCAGATCGGAATTCAGGATATGGTATGCATTTTTGGTTGTACACGTTTATGGTACATGATGTTTACACTTCTTTGGGGGTTTCTACATATACATATCTTAACACCTTTCTTCATCCTTTCCACTTCCCTTCCTCACCCCTCCATGCCTCTCTTGATCCCCTTCCTGTTGTGTACATGTTTGTAGTACTAACGGTTTACATCCTTAGCGCATGGATGCGGCACACGTTAGTTATGTTTTTATCCCCTTCCGTCCTCTCTGCCACTCCGTCTCTCTCCCCTTCTCCTTTGAGGAAGATCTCCTTCTCTACTTTCTGTTACCTACCTTTCACTCTGCTCTTTGTTTATACTTTGTGTTTGATATATTTTGAGGATAAAGACATCTGGATCTCAGTATTCATTTCTTTCCTAGACAGAGAGCTTTTATTTTTCCTGCCTATCACTCATTTCTTTTCCTGCTGGTAACAGTGTCTTGATCTCTACACTGATCAAAGCCTTAGTGAGATTAAGTGGTCTCCCCTGCCTTGCCCAAGGAACAAGTGTGCACTCAAACTTGTCACAGCAGATTCTTTCTCAAAACTTCATTTTCAAGGGATGTGGCCTGAAGCTAGAATGAGTAGGGCAGGCCAGAGCAGCAGAGTGAGCCCATGAAGAATATCGACATTAGCTTCCCCCATCTCAATTATTAGAGTTTTCCTGCTCCCTGTTCTAATGTGTGTGTGTTTCTTTCTGCTTTTTATGCAAAAATGTGAGCAGTCACATAGCTTTCAGTAAATTAATTTGGCTTAATAGAGCCAGTGTCTGATCATGTCTGATTATTAAAGAACCATGTCACCCTATATGAGGTGACTTTTCCTGTATATTAAATGTACAGTCCAGTAAAATGATCATGTAGCATGTGCGTAAGAATGCCTTTGAGCTGGAACCAAATAATGTACTTTATTTTCACAGCATCCTTCCTTGTAACACTAGGCATATATTAGTTACTGAGAAGATAATTTTGAAAATTGTGTCTTGTTTTCACCATTTTTCAATCTACTTCTTGCATAGATTTTTCAATCTATTTATTTTCATATTCACTGTGTGTGCTTTCCCAAGGGAGGCGTTATTATCGTGTGTAAGGCCAGCATGAAAACTTAGCCAAGGGCAGGGAAAGAGAAAGGCATGAACCCTACTTCACATCTTAGGAGCTCTGACATCCAGGACCATTTATTCAGTTGTGAAACTCTTGTATAATGATAAAATTTGGTGACATCAAAGTAGTACTTTGATTTCATAAATGTTAATATGTTTAAACCTCATTTTAGAAATAAGACAAATGAGACACAGATATTTAGAGAGGTCTCCTGTTCACTTGGAATAGGTGGCTGCTGAGTGTGAAGACTCCGGGGCCTGAGTGTGCTGAGGCTGGGGGTTCCATTGAACCACACACTGGGCTCCTTTCCTGTTGGCCTCCTTTACTTATAGAAATTAAAAAAATGCCCTGCCTGCCCCATACAGCTATGCGTCTGATTTCTTAAGTTGTTATTTTAATCTGATGACTAAAACTAAAGCCATGATTAAAAATATCAACATAATGCTCTATCTGATTAAAATCAATAAATTAAAGATTTTTCTGCTGATCACCATGCAATAATATTTTAGACTCAAAATGTGGATTGCTTCCTAAAAATCAAAACAATAAATATATAAAACTTTTGGTAAAGATGTAGCAAAAGTACAGTCTTACAAGGAGTATAATTCAGTTTTAACATTCGTGAGGGGAGGAGGGATTGTGCAGATGGCTTTTGTGGCAAGTACTTGGTAATATTTTATTTCCCAACTCCTAAGCTTTGGATACGCTCAGCACAGTGGATGCAATAGGCGGCTTTCTGAGCCATGGTTCCAGCAAAGCATGTCTATTTGTCATTCTGCAAGGAAGGCTGGCCCTGAGCATAGAGTTGGTATAAATACATCTTCATCTCGCTGCTTGTCATGCCTACTACCCCTTCTCAATGAACCCCAAATCAGAGCACGATTTGAACATGTAACAGAAGCTTATTCTAATCCACCAGATGTATCAGGTCAGTGAGTTGGACGTGATATGTGTAGTGTTTCTTTATTACTCAATATTTTATCCTTTTCAGAGGCTAATTGGACAGTTCTCACAGTTGTCCCTACATTAGAAATAGCATAAAAAGTGGAAAATAATGTAACCTCTTTCACAGGAAAATTACTTTGGTTACAGGTTAATTTTCTGGTGATCGCATTGGAATATAGTTGAATTTGCAAGGTCAGTTTTGAGCCTTAAGATAATGAGAGACTTTGTTTCTAATTTTAACAAGAACTTGATTTTAAATTCCTCTCATTGAGCTGAATTGTTGGAATTGAATTCCTTAATGATTTTAGTTTGTCATTAGCTCTACAAATATTTATTTATTGAATGCCTGTTATGGTTTTGACAATTTATTGCTACAAATAATAATTTATTCATCACCCCTATCTAAGTTTACTAAGTATTTATGGAGCATGCATTCTGCTTTAGGCATTCATGATATTTTACAGAATAATGAAACACTTGGCTTTTTTTCCATATTTGCTTTGCGATGGAAGAGATACTAATAAACCTAATAAATAAACACATAAATAAATATTACTCTAGAAATCGATGAGGTGAAGAGGCTGGAGTCTTTGGATAGTGTAGTTTCCACTTAAAAGAGTACATTTCTGGTGAGCAAGTGAGACAAGCAAAGATGTGGGTATCTCTGGCATAAGGAGCGAGTAGCACAGACATCCCAGTGGAAGAGCAAACCTGAATGATTAAGGGAGGCCAGTGTGAGTGCTCTGAATGGTGGGAAGAAGAGTAAGGAGAGATGTCTTTTCTCCTAAGTTCATAAGTGGAAAAAGACCATCATCAGATGAATGGGTAAAGAAAATGTAGTATGTATACACAGTGAAATACTACTCAGCCAGAGAGGACAAGTTTGAGTCATGTTTATGAAAACAGATGGACTTTGGGACCATAATCCTAAGTAAAATAATTCAGATACAGACAGTTAAATGGCGTATGGATCCTCTTGTATGAGAAACCCAATGTATGAATAAATATATAAATAAATCTTTTTCATGAAAAATCCAATATATAAATAATTTAAAGATCAAATCATGGAGTAGACTTCATGGAGTTAGGAAAGGGACTCAAGGAAGGCAGAGAGGGAGGGCAGGAGGGGCAGGGAAGGAGGGACTAAGCCAATCAAGATGTAGTACATACATGTACCAATTCGCCAAGATGAATCACTTATATATCACAAATACACACTACTGATAAAAAATAAAATACAGCACATTATTTACTACATTTGATTCATCTTACTATGAATGAAACTTCTATATATAACTGAAAACTTATTAGAGAAGTTCACAAGAATTCTGTGAACTCTAAAGCTGGAGAGCAACTTTGCTGAGTAAGCGTGAAGATGGGGACCATGCAGAGAGATGGAAAAATGAAAATTGTGTATGGAAGACCTGGAGGGAGGACAGAGGGAAAAGTGTATTTAGAAAGCTGCAAGATGCTCTGTATGACTATGGAGGATGGATTGTATGGACTTTCTGTAACAAAGAAAATGATTTGAATTTTATCTTCCAACCAATAGGGTATTTAGTCAGAGGAATGGTAGCTGTACTACCATTTCCTGCTGGCCATTCAAAGTCCACGGGTATAATATAGAGGAAGCACGACATCAGGAGGAAAGAGTAGGGGAGATGTCGACATACTAAAACATATGCTTAGTTCATATAGAACAAGTATACAAGAAAAATCGGAGTACAGCTACGAATTTAATGTTCAAGTCACATTTTTGAGCACATAGGAAAGTACAAATGAATACACAGGCAGAGGAACAAATTTGTGAGAAAGGGTGGTGGCATTATGTTGAGACACACAATTCAAAGTATGTGAGGGATATTCAAACTAAGGCCTTCAAAACATATATTTATAAATGGTTTATCAGTAGAGAGCTTGGTAGAGATCTGGCTAGGTTGAAACTACAAGTTTGGATAAGATTTCAAGAAAGACTTTATAGAATAAGTAGAGTGGAAGACCAGGTACAGACAACACCCTGGGAACACTTAGAGCTTTGGGATGGATAGAGGAAGAGAGGCAGCAAAGGACACTGGTAAGAAACAGCCAGAAAAAATGAAGTCAGAATAACGGCTATGACCTCAAAGTTCACAATTTTGAGATATTTATTCGCTACATGCACTTTACACTGGTCTAGGCATTTAGCCTCACAGTTTAATGCCTTTAATGGATCAAACCATAGTCTCCTGTTTTACAGAGGAGAAAATGGGAGTTCTGATTGGTAAATTATGCTTCTTCAGATATGCACTGCTGTGAGCACTGCCTATGGACCAGCGACTGCATTCTCACTGCACCCTCTAGAAAGTCCTAGCATACCGCCCGCTTCATGCACACGGTAACTGAAACCCGAGGTTCCGAAGCAGTCACCCTGCTGGCATCCTGGCTCCACATTCTGAAGGTGCGGCACCCGTGTTGCTGTTTTTAGGAAACAGCAATGGGAACATGTATGACTACTTTCTCAATGTAGATATGAGTGGGGAATGACAGAGTGATGGAGGGAAGGACACAGACAATATGGTACTGAAAAGTACCACACTGAGAAGCCAGTATAGAAAAGACCTTCAAGGGCGAAGAGGCAAAGTTGGTGAATCCAGAGCTAGACAAATATGTGGATCAAGAAAGAGGATATTTTTCAATTTGTCTGGTTGATATTTTACTCTTTGCCCAAGAGGAAGTCCTGGAGGGTTAAAAGTTTCCACAGAAAGAAGCAGTGTTGGAAAAAGATGAAAAGCTTTAGTGGAGAAAGTTCCCAGAGAAAGTGCAAAGAAATGAGCATGAAGCACAGGAAAGAAGCTGTCACAAAAAACAAACACGACACAAAACAGCCCAGAGACTCCCATCACCTTGGATGAGAATCACAATAGGAAGGCTGTCTGGAACAGTGCCAGGAAATACAAGCATTTTCTCCTATTTCTCTGGATAGAAATGTGCTTGTGGGAAAGACCATCTGGCCTGGCTCCTCTCTGGACTCTGTTAATTTCCCACAAGGATCTATGTCTTGAGTAAAAGCTGGCTCTGTTCCTGAGGTGACCTTGGGATTCAGATGGTCCAAAGGTGCAGCGGTACAATTTCCTTTTAAAATCTCTGAAGAATAGGCAATAAATTATTTTTACTTCCTTTTTAACTAAATGAGAAGTCTAGATAGTGATCTAGAGCTTGGTGAGAACTTTGGAGCACTAGGGAAGTTCTCAGTTGATTACAAGGAGATTCAGAGATAGGATAATCTTTCTAGACAGACAAGAAGAGATGATCACACTTCTGCCTTTTTATAAACTTTCATAACTGTTGAATTTTTATCAGGATACATGAAATAAAGTTAAAGCAGGATTAAAAAGCTGTTGTGTCATTATAATTATAGTACTCATTTTTCCATTATTTCTGCAAAGTTATCAATAACTTTTGTCCTAGGCCTTTAAGATGAGATAATTTTGGGATTCATCAATGATTAAATCTGTGGACTAATTCTGGGCCCATAATTTAATATATTAAGAAATTTTATTCTACCTAGATCATAATTTTTTCAATAATTTCCCCAGATTTCATCTAAAACTTTAAGTGGTAATCTTGTCTAAAAGTTGTTGTGTTTACTGCTATTTAGTTTGCCTTCTGTATCTATCTGGCAAAGATAAGAGACAGTTACATTGTAACAGAAAATGGACCCCAAGCCAGTACACTTCATTTTTTTAGTGCCAGGTAATAGTTCGTATTCCAGTTTGGGTTGCTTTGGGTTCCTAGAAACAGCTGGTCACTATGATGCTTACTGTACAAGCCAATCCCCACCTGACGAGCCATTCTGCTTCTGTAGTTTGGGCTTGCTTATCTTATATAATCCCTAGAGGACCAGAAATCAGGCCCTGATATTCTGATCCTACCAGTGCCTGTCAATGTAAATAAATATGCCTCCAAATCCCAGGGGCTATTTCAGTGTTTCTGCTTGCTGTTCCATTTGGTGCACTGGTCAGGAAGACCAACCATGTTTACCGCTTTGGTCACCAGTCATGGCCCTTGCAGAAAGAGCAAGGACTTGTCCAGGTCCCAATAGGAAGGCATGCCTTCACGATTTTTGGAATCCCCTTGGATGTCTAGATGAGGACTTCTGGCTCTCTGCTCAAACAGCTCACCTTGGACCCCAAAGGGAGGAGGATGCCATCATTCTGTTTGTCTATCTGCCTGTCTGCTTGCTTGATTCCTGTAAAACCTCCAAGGGCACCGCAGTTTGTTGGTCTCTCAGTCCTGCTCAATTTGAGCAGAAGAGCTTGATCAACTCTTGATAGTTAAGGCCACCATCAGGGAAAGGGAGGTTGAAATGTTTAACCTCTGAATGTCTGCTAAATGATTTTGTGAGTGAGTGGAACAGGCAGTATAAGCATAGGCAGCATCTGTGCGCCAAAACCGGGAAGCACTGGTCATGTGGCTGACCGGGCCCTCACCTGCAGTTCTGTGGCAATTAACATTTGGCATAACAGAGGCCTCGCACCCTCCTTAGCTACATTTTGTCTAAGTCCCCATAAGGGACATGGCGAAGTGGGCATCTCAGTGGTCTCTCTCTGAAGGGCACCCGTCCTTTGTCTGTTGCACCATTGTTTGGGGGGACATAACACACACCGTGCTGAAATAGAATAAGGACTAATTAGTTAAAACCCACACCTGGAAAAAGGGCTTTTTTGGAGCTAAAATATAAAACCAAACTGCTCCCTGAGTCTCAAAAAAAAAAAAAAGGGAAGATGTGGCCCATTCTTCCTGAGAATTTGACCTTGGTACCCTGGTCAGCTATGGTAGTTGCTGCCAACACCTACAGCTTCACTCCCCGCTCCTGTCTTGTCTACTCCAGCCAGCTGAATTAGTTCCAGCCGGCCAGTGCCTGCATTCAGCCACAGAGGCCCCCCTTTCAGAGCCTTCTGCTTACCTGCCTATCCTGGTCAGATGGTGTCATCTAACACCCATCTGAGATGACAGTCAGAGATTCTTTTTGAGCTCCACATTTTGGCTGAGCAGAAATTGGGCCGTCAGCCCTGATAAATGGTTGCACCCTATTGGGCCTGAATAGACGGGACAGACAGAGCTTTACCAAATCGGGTGCCGGAGAGGCCACAGGCAGTAAAAAAGTTGGAGGCAAACCTGTGACTTTCTTGGTAGACAATGGAACAGACCTCTCTGCCTTAAAAGTTCCCTCTGTCAAGAAGTTCCCATCACGAGGGCAACTCGTACTCTTACCTCTCACCCAGGCTCACTTTAGGCCAAGACCTAAAGGTCCAGGTGCCACATGATGCGCTAGACCTCACCCAGTACAAAGGACTCTTGTACAAAAATCCCTTCCTGGGCTGGGGATATAGCTCAGTGGAGTAAGTGCCTGCCTGGCAAGTGCAGGGTCCTGAGTTTGATCCCTAGTACCACAAAAAAACAAAAAATCCCTTCCTGACTCTGCTGGTAATAAAACCACTCAATCCTGCCACATGCCTACCCACAGAGCTGGACCCATCAGACCATGACTGCCTGGTACTGTCCGATAAACTATTCTTTTTTATTTTAAAAATAAAAGAAGGAAAACATATTAACAACAGACATCCATTTACAAAATAACATAAGAACAACACAAGCAATACAGAGTTACAGACAAAGTGGTAGGAAATTACTAATCGTTGCTGTATTCCCATTGATATAGTTTACAGGACAGCTAACAGTCATACTGCCGTCATCTATCGCTTTACTCAAAGGGACAATTAACGAGTACTTGTTCGATCAGTATTGCATGTCTCTCTTTGCTTTCCTGAGAAACACCTTTGAAGATATCAATAGTGATAAAGAGTTCTTGAGCCAATCAGATTTAAAAAATACCCCCCCCCCCGACAGTTGCTAAGTACACCGTGTCTATGGATGGAAGCAGCTCTGTCAGGACAGGTTAGATATGCTGTGGTCTTGGACAAAGTTCTTTGGGCCAAGTTCTCCTTCTACTTTTGCTGATGCTATTTGGAAGGCTGCCACCAATGATGCAGAACCAAACCTGGCCTGCTGAGTGTTCTGCAAGCCCAGGCTGCAGTGCTGTCGCCTTTACCCCCGCAGCCAGCTCAGGCTTCAGTGCCTGTGTCACTGGCCCTGACCCTCCCTTCCTTACCCATACTGAAAAGACAGTAAATGTTTGTAGGCCCTGCTGTAGAAACAACCCTCAATGTGACCTACCCTTGATCACTGCTGGTGAGAACAGGCCTGCACCTGGAGCAGAGGTAACTGAAAAACTAGATTAAATAAAATCTGCATATAGGCCAAAAATCTCTAAAAATTTCAAACAAAATCTCTAGCTTGTAACCAGTTAAAAGACCAGATGTATTTGTAGACATTCCTGCACACACATATAAATGAGGTACCTGTTAACTACCTCTACAAGTCTGAGAAATCTAGACTTAGATCTGCTGGAAAATTTATCTGGAAAGCTCCTCTGAGGCTCACTCTGAAGAGCCAGTACACGCTGACCAGTCCATCCGTGGCTGAACCCTGAAGACGCCATTCCCAGCATTGCTTCACACCTACTCCCCTTGAGTTTTGCGTCCAGGCTGTGTACCCCGGCCTTGCTTCCTTGCTCCCCTGCTGGCTGTGGATTTTGTGAATTAGCCTGGATTCTGCTTAGCTCAGTACTTGCTTCCCTGTCCCCCGCTGTGTTCTTGCCTTGAGCTTTACAGACAGTTGTCCCAAGAGAACAGAACAATCAAACACTTGACCAAGATTTGATGAGCATCGAAGGTGCGACAGATACTGTCTTATACCAGGACAACTCCCTCACTACCTTGCCAGAGTAATGTTACAGGACAGGCCAAACTTACGTCTCTTCCTAACAAGCAATATAGGGAAAAGCTCTGTAATAAGCTAGTCTTGGGGACCTTGGCTAGAGCCCATACTAGGATCACTGACAACCCTAATGTTTCTGCTTCTAGTTGAGCCTTGTCTCAAAAGATCGCGTGTAATATGTCCAGCAAAGATTTGCTGGGGAAATTAAAAACGGGGGGAAATGTAACAGAAAATGCTCACCCAGCCAGCATCCTTCATTTTTAGTTGCCTGGGTAATAGTTCTGGTTCCAGTTCTGATTGCTAGTTCTGGTCTCCTAGAAACAGCTGATCCCTGTGATGCACAGCTGGCCACTATGATGTATATTGTATAAACCAATACCCAATTAACAAGCCATTCTGCCTCTGGAATTCCTGCTTATTTATCTCATATAAGCCCCAGATCACCAGAGATCAGGCCCTGATATTCTGGAAATGATCCCAGTCCATGCCCGTCTGTGTAAATAAATCTGTGTTTCTGCTTGCTATGGCAATATTATGATTGTTTTCAAAGACAGAAGACACAGCTTTGTTTACAGATGGCTAATTTGATAATATACTATTGGGCTAACAAAAATATCACACAAGCATAGCTATCATGGTGGGTTTCCACTAATCATGCATCAAACCTTCACACGTGTGCACTCATACAGATGGAACATGAAGCTTTCTATGGCTGGTAGACTGTACCTGTTACCTCTCCCATCCATTTCAGTGCTTCTGGTATTGGAGATGAGGTCACAGAATTTCCTTCATCTTTCAGTTCTTTACTAATTTATTAGAGTAACCTTATAATAAGAATTCCTAAGAGGAAGAATGCTCATAAAATTCACTGAAGTAAGCTCTCACTTGCTAGTGAAGATACCTAAACTCACCACATGAGTCACTGTTATATAGGATAATGTTGCTAACATGCTGCATGCTTTTACAGGTTTTCTGAATTATTATCATTGAAAATACATAATTGAACAAGGAATATATTTCAGTGATGGGAAGAATTGAAACTGGAACGTCAACTCCAAAAGTATTGAAATGAATATATTAAAATCAAGCTAAGTTAACTCTTTAAAATACAACCCTAAGGTATCTTTTTTCTATCTTCTTCCTTTCACCCTGCAAAATGACAATCTATTCTTTCGTATCAGAATATAGTATAGTATACACTATGACTTTTTTAAACTTAAAATGTAATATAATGTGATTATTTTTATTTTTCTAAGTTGGCCTGTTGAAGCAATAAGGGCCTATTACTTTTTAAATGCATACAATATACGGAGTCCCAGAATCTTAATACTTATACTACATATAAATTAAGATATGCATCCATGGCAAGAATATTTGCATACAGTTTTTGTCAGATGGCTCCCAGTGATTATGATCCCTTAAACAATTGACTGGATATAGACTTGGAATAGCAGATGATATTACAATTCTTTCTTGAGAATAAAATCTAATCTTTTAAAGAGCTTTAAGTGAACCTGCTAGACACTTTGTTATGGTTGATACTCTGTGTCAACTTGGGGAGTCTAGAGGTTTGGCTGAGTGACTCAGCAGAAAGCCAGGTTGCTTGCTTTGTACACACCCTGAGGCTGTGCAAGAGGAGGGCATGGAGATTATGTGAGTGCTACCCGATGATGTAAGGGAGGGAAAGAGGCTGCTTGCCCACCATTCCTCCCTTTTGCTGGTTGTTTCTGCTGTGCTCTGCTGCAATGAACGTTTGCCCTCTGCCATGTGCTACTCTGCCCCTGAGCCAGCCAAGTATGGACTGAAACCTCCACAAACTGTAAGCTAAATAAACCTTTCCTTCCTTAATTTGGGGAGTTGGATATTTTGTCTCAGCAATGGGAGAAAAGTAACCAGGGCACACTTTTTCCCCTTACCAATGAAAATCAAATCATTATCTGAGAAAAATTTGAACTATTCTGCAACCATTTAGTTCAATACACTGTTGTAGTTTATCAATGAGTCAGAATCAAAGAGCAAAAATTGTAGTCAGTGAATTCTATGTTGCAGATTTTTCACACTGATGACAATTTAATTTTCTTATGCAACATGTTTCTACTTTTTTTTTTCTCACCATTGCCACAATTCGGCACAAGTACCAAAGGAGGAAGAATGATACAAACGCTCGTATTATTCACATTCAGTTTGCTGTCAGAAGGTTAGTTCTCTGGCACAATGTGCTTATCCTTCTGTGTGGCTTATCTTATTGTACTGTAAGACTCACTTGTCTTCTGGGTGGTTTCCATTCATCACTGTGTTACGTGTCTACTGATACACTAAACAATTACCTTCACCTCGCTCAATAGCTGTCCTGCCGTTCTGCTACTTATCTATCTTTCTGCAGTCTGAGGAAGTCTTATCACTTGTCTCTCTGAATCCTCTATTCAAGTCTATTTTTTAACCTTTCATTATATTTCATGTACCATCTAGCTTTTTTCCTTTATAGCAGTTTCAGATTAACAATGAGACATCACTTTGTTCCCTGAAATGACCAATATTTGCTTCTTTGAAATGATTGGCAGCTTTATGAACTGATATTTCTTTTTAGCTCCACTGCTGTAAACTTAGACACCTATTTCAAGTGAATAATTCAATATATTAGAGAAATAGTGTCAGGTAATAATAAATAGTAAAAATATATTTCTGAATGTCTGCTTATTGCAGAATCATAAGTAACAGTATCTATTTAGTTACTTAAAATATTTTATCTCTCTAATGAACTTTAGAACTGAAATTTTTATATTCAATAAAACTTCCTGAAACAAGATTATGTCACATAGAACCCAAGCAATAAAAACAAAAGTAGGAACATATTCAGTACATTAAAGTTACTTTATCTTGTAGTTATAGGGCTGCAATACATCGATTAGGGTTATTTGTCATGCATAAAATTATTGAGAAACAGTTAATTTAGTACAAAAGCATAAGAGCTAGTGAAAGAATTTATAAATAGGATATATGAGTGACAAAATGAAGGAAATGTGTGTGAGTCTATCTGTCTGTCTGTGTCTGAGTACTTTTTTGTTTGTGAGGTCAAGGACATAATGTCAATGCATTCAATGACCATCTAGAATGAGTGCCAGAGTTTTAGAACTGATCCACAATTTCAGAAAACAAAGTAAAACAAAAAGTCCAGACTAGCAACAACTGCTTCCAAGCTTCAATGATGACATAATAAAACAAATGATAACTTAGCAATTTCACAACCTACAACAAAGGATAACTTATCAGTTTCATAATCTAGATAAGATGTCTGTTAAAAACCGGTGCTCCTGAGGCCATTGTTTACAACCAGTAGAACTTCTTTTTACATTTATCTGTGATGTATTGGAGCTTTCACTTATAAACGGTTGGGATGTCAGATGGGAAATTGAAACAGCATCTTAAATTTTCACTACTTGATGTTATGGCTCAATGTCACTCTAAATCAACTATGTTATTACTTGATGGTTGCAAAGTCAAACTATCATCCCAAGTCCATTGCTGAAGTGACATCTTTTACTGAAATTACTTTGCCTGAATGAAGGAAAGTAAACAATTAATATTGTACTATTTGTTTACTCTGTTTTTTCCTGTAAAAATTTAATGTAATCTCTTTTGAATTCCATCATTAGTTTGGTTAATTATATTAGCTTTACTAATTTATAGATCCCTTTATCAAATGAATGTACTTCTTCTATTAGGTAACTGAATTTACTGCTTCAGAAATAGTTTCGCTTTTGGTATTTATTTTTTGAAGTCTACATGCACAGAGGCCTTTTTACCTTGGTGACAGGAAGGGCAAGGGGCAAAAAACCTTTGATTCTCCTGTGAGAGTTATTCTATAGTTTTCGTGATGGATGTTTGCCCAAAAGCCATATTACTCCTTTCTCTCACCATAACCTAGCCATCACAGCCATCACCTAGCCAATTGCAGAATGTGCATTTTTATCATTATTTTGTTTGACCACATTTGTCTCTTTGCGTCTTGGTATGGTTTTGAGCAGGGTAGGTTTCTGCTATTCTCATTCTTTATAATGGCATAATTGCCATCTTATATTGCAATACAGGATATTTATTAGGCATTCTGACCAGTTTTTCATGCTCATAATTTTTTTTCCTCTTTAACATTTTTAATTTTCACCATATTTCTTATGACCATTAAATGCACATCTGGCCTGGAATTCTTTCATGAGTCATAAGCTACTGGACAGTTGCCTGATTAACTTCTCAAAACAAATGCCTTGAAAATTAAATACATCCAAAATTTAATTCTTTTCCATCTGAAAGTTATTCCTTCTCTCAGTTTTCCATTTTTTCCAATGCTACAATTCCTTCTGCTGCTTTAGTCAAGGCTTAAAATTCAAGGCTGTGCTCCTCTCCCCAGTACACTTTCAATAGCTTTTCCCATGATGCTTTTACTTATAGTTGCATTTCCTTTATTTTAGGCTTTCATTGGCACAATCCTAGGTCACTATCAATAAACAATCAATTTAAAAAATCACTCTTCAGTGGCTATGTATTGTGAAACCTGCTGTAGCCTGCCTCTAATTTAATTTTCTAAGTTTACCTCCAAGAGATTCCTTTAACCAGCTTGAGTCCAAATCATTGTATTCTATAAGAGCAATGAAATTCTGCTTGTGTTTCATATTTACATAACTTGAAGTTACAAGTCAATGCCTAGACCAAATATTGTGTTCTCCTGTAAGTCTATGTGATTTCACTCCTGCCTTCCTAAACTGGGAGACTGAACTAACAGTTTCTTTATGTGGACTGTGATTAAAGGCAGTCTACCTTTTTTATATTAACACTGTCAAATCGCATTCTGCCCTTGGTATATTATTGATGTATTATACTTCAAACTGCACTTAAGAATAGTTCATACTATTTGTGTCTGCTACCAACTGACAACAGTGTGATGTCTTAAATGTTCATCGAATGAATGACTCAATTACCAAAATAACTGAGATAATTAATTTTATCCTAATTCCTAACAGGGCCATAGGATATCCAGACATCTGGACAAGCCATTCTGTGAGGATGCTTTTGAGTGAGGTTCACATTTGAATCTGCTGGCTAAGGAAAGTAAATTGCACTTTCTAATATGGGTAGCTCCATCTCATCAATTGAGGACCTAGTAGAATAGTGACTCTGTTACAAGGAATTTCTAAGCCTGATTTTGGACTAACTTGTGACTCTTGTCCTAGAACTCAGTCTAAAACACCAACTCTTATCGGGCCTGGAAACCTCACAGCTCTCAGACTAGACCTCAGAACAGTACATTGCAAGATCTCTAGATTGTCAGCTGAAACGCCTGAGTCTTCTCAGGCCCCATAATCACAACAGCCAGTTACTGATATTTTTCTCTGCCTTTCTTTCCCACCCTCCTTTTCTCTAAACCACATCTATAAATAGGTAGGCAGATACAGACATAAATATGAAGATATGAATTTATTTCTCAAGAGAACCTCAATATATATTTTAGTACTGAAAATATTTCTAGAGGAAGAAATTTTAGTGATGAGTTTTCTAAATTAGTGCTCAGTTTTTTGGCCTTGGCTCTTTAATTTGATTAAATTTACAGAGATTAAAGAGGCTGTATTTTCACTAGCAAGAAGAGAGCTGATACTCCACTGTATGATTCATCAATAAAGATATATAACATATTTCCATTGGATACTCCCCATCAATGGCTTACATGAACTCTACAGTTGGGTAGCTGTGAAGAAGATAGTTTTAAACATCTTTCTGGCAAACTGGAAAATTAATGAGTTGTGGATTGTTGCTAATGTCTGTGGATGAAGTGGAAAGGACAATGATTGCACTCCCTACCCTGAATATCACTGCCACACCAATGACCGCCCTTGAAGGAGCCCCTCTTTTTCTAGGAATAACTGTAGGGCTGATTGTTGACTTGAATGAAACATGACTTAAAAGCTGACCAAGCATCTGTGGGTTCTAAGTACTGGGCATAAGTGCATAACTGGAGTGGATATATGTAACCCCGGCAGAATGCTCACCATGATTTGCTGACTTGTTGAATGAAAACTTTATGTCAAGAGGGCCAAATTGAAGCCTCCAGATTGTCTAAGGAAATAAGTAAAGAAAGAGCAATATCACATTTCTGGATGATCTGCACATACTAATGCCACCATCAAAGAACCAAGAGAGGCAGGGATGGTCACTCCCACCACATACTCATTGTCCCTTTGGCCTGTGTAGAGGAGAGATGGACCTGGGATAATGGTAATGTACTGCCCTAACCTTAGCCAAGTTGCAGCTGCTGTATTGATATAGATTTATTGCTTGGGTAAATTAACACCACCCTTGGTCCTTGGTAACTAATTATTGACCCAAAAATGCCTTTTTCTATATCTTTATGAATAAGGCTTATTACAAGCTTTCAGCTGGCAGCACCACCAGCATACCGGCACTGTCCTTTCTTTTTTTTTTTTTTTTTTTTTTTTTTTTTTTTTTTTTTTTTTTATTATTTTAGAAACATAAAAGTACAAAAACATTGACAAACAGACACCCATTATCATAGAAAATAGTACAATCACAACTAATCTATAGACAAGGTGATATGGTCTCAACAGTAGTTGTTGCTTTATCCATTGATATCTTCGAATTGTAGATGTATGGACCCATATACAGACATGCAAA